>PVJC01000108.1:0-115666 GCA_004026665.1 Murina feae | reverse complement strand
ATGAATGTGAGGCTTCTGCAAGACTTCCTCACACACCACCTCGTGCTAGTGCTCACAGGGATAATGGGAGGCCGTGTCCTTACGACATAAGGACTGCAAAATTGTGATCGTGATTTCTCTTGTATTTGCCAAACTGGGTCCTCTGGGAAGATTAAATAATATACACTTAGAAAAAAAAAGCAGCAGTGAGTACACAAATATATGCTGTTCCTGTTAATTTAGTGAAGAAATCCGAATTTGCTAACCATTGGTTAGGATGGATGAGAACAGAAATATAGACAGAGCCCTAGCCGGTTTGGCTCAGTGGATAGAGTGTCAGCCTGTGGACCGAGAGGTGCTAGGTTCGATTCCTGTCAAGGGCGTGTACCTTGATTGCAGGCACATCCCCAGTAGGAGGTGTGCAGGAGGCAGCTGATGAAATGATGTTTCTCTCTCATGGATGTTTCTAACTCTATCCCTCTCCCTTCCTCTCTGTTAAAAAAAAAAAATCAATTAAAAAAAAAGGAAATATAGACAGAGACAGTTACAGATGTGGTATCATCTGTAAAAACCAAGCCTTCTAAAAACCAAGTCTGCAAGTACGTGTAGGCACATTAATGAGAAGCACAGTTGAGGGTATTGGTTAAAAAGGACCCAAAGTAACAAAAAATAGAGATTCTGAGTCAGAGGAGACATTTACTGATTTACTATCCATGAATGACTTTGCATAACAGCTTAATCGTGGATATATAAACAGCCCTCCTTTCTCCATGCATATGTACCTCAGCTTGTTCATCGTTCAGGGCCTTATTTTGAGAGTTACCCTAAATACATTCATTCACAAGGGTTAATGAGCAGCTGGTACCAAAAAATTAACTCACTCTTTTTGCTTCTGATTTTTAGACATTACTTGAATTTCTTTTTTTTTAATATACTTTTTTTTATTGATCTCAGAGAGGAAGGGAGAGGGAAAGAGAGATAGAAACATCAATGATGAGAGAGAATCTTGACTGGCTGCCTCCTGTACACGCCCAACTGGGGATCCAGCCTGCAACCCAGGCACCGTGCCCTGACCTGGAATCCAACTATGACCTCCTGGTTCTTAGGTTGACGCTCAACCACTGAGTCGTGCCTGTTGGGGATGAATTTGTGATTTCCTGTCGTGATTCCCTCACCAGCACCATGTCTTTGGGTTCCTTCATGTTAGTCTCCAGGCCTGGCCTAGCCGCCCCTCAGGACCCTCAGCAGGAGATGGCCGGCAGAACCATTCAGGCCCGACCCCGAATGAAAACCCTTCTTTGGTCCCAGTGCCTGTTCTCTCTCTCGGGTGACTTTAACTAAAGCACTGTGAGCCAACTCCACTCACTCATACATCAAATGACTGCACCAAACTAGATGGCCCCCTATGTCCTTCCCAAGGTCCCCATGTTTAGCAGATACTAAAAAATGCTGGGATTAAAATGAGCTGTGCAGATCTCCTGGGAATTTCCCCAGGAATTCCTCAAAAGCCTTGTCAGGCAGCCACAGAGGAGCTGAGGAAAAGGAATAGTAAACTGTACCATGGGGATCCCTGCAGACTGGTGAGGGTGGGACTAGAAGGAAACGGTGATGACTTGAGACACCACGAAGAGAATCTCAAAAATCCATTATAAAAAACTTCATTTCTCCAAGCTACACCTTCTCTATAAGTCACTACCCTGACACAGCATCGTCAAATGTCCCGGCCGCCTGCATCGATTCCCGCCCATCCCATCAGGGTCAGGATGATAGCATAGTCTCACCTGCACAAGGAAACATGTGTGACCCTCTCTCAGCGGCCTGGACAGACAGGCAGAGAGAACATGACTGCGGACAGCCCTCAGGTCTAACGCCTAGGGCACCGCCGCTCTTTTAAACAGGACAGGGGCCAACTCTTTCTTCTCAGTGGCTAAGCACCAGCCTCCCTGCTGCTCTCCAACTTGTCGCGGTCCTGTGTCCCGAGAGCTGGCAGAGCAGGAGGGTCATCCCTTCTGGACTGAAGTCCATTCTTCCGGGAGGGAAGAATAGCTGGTCTGCACAAGCTAAGTATCCTGTGGGCTTGACTTAACCTCCTGGTTAAATAACCCGCATCCTGGGCTGCTTCTGGGGAAAACGGGTCTCTACGCCTGTGATCTCTCAGTCTTCCCAGGACCATATAAACAGCATTGAGACCATTTTCAGATGTGAGGCCATAACCAGAAATACTACCTAAGAGAAAGTCTAAACTGTTGTTATAATACAAGTAAGAACTATCTCACAGCCCTCAACTGTTACCCTGATCTCCAGCCTACACATCAAAATGCCACACGTTTAATATTTCTAATTTAATTTCAGAGACATTAAATGTGTGACCGTTATTAACCGTATAAAAAGTGGCTACATTTGGCTTGCTGTTCTTTGGCTATCTTTTATATTTTTCCTTCTACTTAGCTTTAAAAGACCATTCCTTTTCAATACAATGTGGCATATCTATACAATGGCATATTGCTCAGCCCCAAAAAGGAATGCAGTGCTGATACATGCTAGGACATGGATGAAATAATGAACCGTGAAGGCATTGCTAAGTGTAAGAAGCCGGTCACAAAAGATTACAAACTGTATGATTCCATTTTTATGAATGTCTGGAATAGGCAGATCTGTGAGGAGAACAAGTACTTGCCTAAGGATAGGAGTGGGGGGGGGGGAGAGTATGATAGGAGGGTTTAGGGTTGATGGATAAGGGGTACAAGGTTTCTTTCTTTCTTTCTTTTTGGTTAGTGAAAATGTTCCAAAATTGATTGTGTTGATGACTGCACAACTCTGTGAATATAATAAAAGCCATTAAGTTGTGTACTTAACATGAGCAAATTGTATTAAATTAAATTAAAAGAGAAAATAGTCCTTTGCATTTCTGATCAAAGCCCAAACTTACGAAAGTTATTAACTAATCATATCCTAGGTGGTAACAGGCAGCTACAACCTCTTTTACTCTTTTAGCTAAAAGTAACATCTGCAAACTATTTTAAAATCTCCATCAAAGATAGCAAAGAGCCAACCATGTTTACTTCTGAGTATAACTTTCCAGAAAAGACAGGAATTCTTTTCTCTGTGGCTCTGACACCACTGCAGGAATGTCCCAAACAGGGAGCCTCCAAAACCAGTGTGGGTTTCGAATGCTGGCATCTGCTTTCACTCGTGACACTTCCAGGGAAAGTTCATGAGGCTCGGGTATTATGTTCTAAGGCAAGTTAAGTCCTTCTGATGAAGGGTGGGGGAGGGGGGAATGAAGCACAATACATTTGTTAAATTAAAAAGAGGCTTAAATTGTAATTACAAACGTTTTTTTAAATCGCATTATGCTAAGCGAAATAAGCCAGTCAGAGAAAGATAAACATCAATGACCTCACCCATTTGTGGAATATAACGAACAACATAAACTGATGAACAAAAAAAAAACACAGATCCAGAAACAGAAGCATCGATCAGAACGTCAAACCTCAGAGGGAAGGTAGGGGAGGGTGGGGGGAAGGAGGAAGATCAACCAAAGGATTTGTATGCATGCATATAAGCCTAACCAATGGACACAGACACTAGGGGGTGAGGGCATGAGGAGGGGGTTGAGGGGGTAATGGGGCGGGATAAAGAAACATATGCAATTACCTTAATCAATAAAGAAAAGAATATTTAATAAAAACAAACAAAACAGAGAGGCTTAAATTATAATTACAAACATTTTTTAAAATAAAAAAAAATGTTAACGTTGAAAAATCTGCAGTTTTAATCGCCCCGGTGTATCACTGCTCCAGGAAGGAAATTAGGTTCATCGGCCGGGATCTGCCCCGTACGAAGGCCTGCTGGCAGCACTCCCTGGTGGCCCGGTCCCTTTTGAGTCCTTTGTTACAGAAGCTTCCTGGAATGGGGGACAGCATATGCTCCGGCCCATTGTCATGGGACTGAGTGGGTCTCGGCACCACCCAGCCAACATCTGTCATTAGCTCCCTTGCCAAGAGCGAAAGCAGATGCTTGGAGCAAACCACTGTGAACCCTGACGTGGCAGGAAGATGGATGCATTTCAGGACAGAGGATCATTCCAGAAGACAAAAATACTTGCTGAATGAATTCTCAAGCGTGCGCTACTCAGTTACCCTCGCTGGAAGGCTTAGAAATCGGGGTAATTAATTCAGAATCCATACAAGACCCATTTGGGACACCCAAAAAGCAGCTGAAGGCCGGCTTGAACCTCTGAAAGGAAGCCACTGCCAAATCTGGAGCTTCTAACCCAGTCCATGTGCTGAACTTACAAATGTCGTTGCAACCTTGGAGGAGACTGCACCGCCTGCTAGCAAGCCTTCGTCCAGGAAGCCCCTGGGGACACTGTTCCCTTCAACAATTCATGTGGTTGGTCAATACCATCATATGATACACTGCACTGCATGCTGCAACGATGTAGTCTTAAAACAAGTTCACTAATAAAATGTTTGTGAACACACGTATTTGAAAATAAGTACCAAAGGACTGTTCAAAATGAGTTGTTTCCCAGAGTCTTTTTAAAGTACCAGTAAGTCATTCAGTTAAAGAGAGGATAAGAGGGACGTCGGATTCGACAGATGGACCTCTTGTCCTAGGAGACTTGGTTAAACTCCCAGGTTCTGACCAGGACCGGGACTAGGGTGAGGCAGGGGCCGGGCACGCAGTGTAAGGATGAGCCAATTCTGCATGGGGGTCATGCAAACACAGCTTCTATACATCCCTGTGCCCTACTGACCCCACTCACTTACCCAAGTCCTGGCCCCCTTTCTAGCTACCAGCACAACGTTCTCTCTGCCAGGGTGATATGGACAGTGGAATACAATAGCATATTAACCTCAGGGTAGCTAAGAAAAGCTTAGGAGTCCTCACAGCAGCTTCTAAACAAACAGAATCTCTGCTTCCTTCTCTGGCTTTGGCATCTCATTTAGAAAATGAGGGCTACCCGGCAAATGACGAGTTAACCCTGTAACTGCTCTTCAATATTAAAACACTTTTTTTTTTTGCGGGAAACGAATAAAATCGGATCCACCAGGGAGACTGTCAATGGACATGAGGAAACATACATTGGAACCTGTAGTTGGAACCGGCAAAAATAAAAATGTTTTACGTCGTTGTCGTGTGTGTGCCGCTCATAAATTACACAGCGAAACGCGGTACATGTGCAAGTTTTGTAATGTACAAAGGAAAGTGTTTCGAACGCTACCACACAGTGGCGGGAAAATGCCCGCTTACAAAGTGTTTAAAAATAAGCATGTGGCGTCAAAAGTTACACAGCAACGTCTGAATGCGTACAAGCACAATCAGCTCACTTTGGAAATACCTCCTTGGAAATGTGTGAGAGTGTGGAGCACACAGCCCACAGGCTATATCCCTATTTTTGCTGTGCCTGGGGGTGACTCTCCATTTACCCAGAAAAAAAGACTGGGCTACAGACTAAACCATCTGCAGGTGTTAGTACTTAAAACCAGGATCGCCAGCCTGTCCCGGATCTCACAGGCACTGTGCACAACGACCCACAGCTGCAGCAGTCAAAAGCTACTTGGACTGTGCGGGTGACCATCTGCGCTTCCATAGAACATGCTTTGAGGAGAAGACTGTGTATCAGATGCTTTTATTTAGAACACGGATTTTTAATTTTTGGGGGGTGCACACGCAGCCTGCCAAGCCCCATAAACTGGTTCTCAAAGGGTGCCTTCCAGATCAGCAGTAGCATCTGTCCAGGCCCCACCTGAGCTTCGCTGAAGCAGACGGTCTGGGTGGAGGCCCAGGACCGGTGGTTTAACAAGCCAGCCCTCCTGGCGGTTCTGAGGCCGGTTCAGATCTGAGCCACTGCCCTACAAGCAGCAGGAGACATGGCTTTACCACTGATGTGCTTTATCCTCTTGGGCAAGGCACGCCCCCCTCTCAGGGAAAACACCTAGCTGGGGCTTCACTAACCAATCTGTTTGTGGGGGTCACAGCACAGATTCCTGGGGCCAGTCACACATACAGATTCCTGGGCCCACCCCCGAGAAGCTGTACCCACTGGGCACAGGGCAGAGGCCCAGGATTCTCAGCCAGCAGCCCTTTAGGTGATTCCAATGGTCAGCCAGGACGGGGAACCACTGAAGGCCGTGGCCGTTCCCCCCTCACCACCACCCCAGCCCTCAACAGCGTATCAGAAGTAATTGGAGAAAATGCGCCCTTCGATCAGGGTCAGCAAACTGTTTTGCAAAGGGCTCGATGGCAAATCCTCGACTCTCCGTGCCGCTGCAGCCTAACGCGTCCTACATGACAAGTGGGCGACTGGACGTGGCCGAGGTCCAGCACCACTTCCTCCAATCTCAACTTCTTAGCGTTTTCACGTGTCATAAAATAGGGTTATTTGATTCCCCACCCTCCCACCCCCAAACATTTAAAAAACGTGGAAGCCATTCTGAGCTCACAGCCGGTCAAACACAGGCCAGCGGGCGTGGGCCGCGCTACCCTCTCCGTTGAACACGGAGTAATTACATACACTTTGTCGGGCTCAGGAAAGCGGTGTTCCCGACATGTGTAACTTCAATACAAACAGCTGCCTTCGAAAGAGCTAGATGTTAGTTTCTTTAAAAAACCGAGGTTTAACACGGCAAAACATACAGCTTGACGAGTCAGACAGAAACAGTGTGCTGCACGCGACCTTGACCTCAGGAAGTGCACTGGCGCTCTCCTCCCAGTCACATTCCTTAGACGTGACCCTGCGGCATGACTCCTCAGACGCTCGTCACCTGGAAAATGGCAGTGCAGTCCAGTAGCCTGAACTGAAGGCCGGAAGTTCATGCTTTCCCTGCAGAGCTAAGCAGCAGAGCCCCTCCAGCAGCAGTGACCGATGGGCACCCACTGGCCTAGGCCCCTGTCCTCTCCAATGCTGGGTGGCCATTTGGGATTTCCCCTGCCCTTCTTCACCCTGCATCTCACCCAGCCCAGGTGAGGTCAGCTGCATCACTGCAGGCAGGGGGATGTCAAACACCAGAAGGCCAGCCCTCCCCAAAGCCCTTAGCCCTTCCAGGGCAGGGAGCAGCCCAGTTTGAAGTAAATAGCAAATGAAAGGTGGTGAGAAGAGGGAAGGAAAACACCCTCCAGTTTATCCCAGGTCGAAATACCCACTGTGCCCATGGTTTTCTCATTTGAACATGAACAGGTTCATCCGGGAACTTTGTTAAACTGCATATCCCAGGACCATGTTCACGGAGAAGTGGGCTCCCACAGATCTGGAGTGAGGGCCCACGAGGGCCCCATGATTATCACACATCGAGAAACACTGCACTGGGCTTGGGACACTTAAACCCAAATGCTCCACTCTCCTGGAGTATCCCACGTGAGAGGGTGGGTGGGAGCAGAGAGGCGGGGATGGGAAGATGAGGAGCAGGTGCAATTCACTGAAGAGAGCGATGGACGGGCAGAGGGAGCTGCAGTCACAAAGAATGTGCACCCAGGAGACATTTCATAGAAGCATGGAAGGCTTCCAGAAAAGGAGCTGTATGGGAAAACCCACGGCCTAGAATCATGGGCGACACCAGCCCCAGGTCCAGGATGCACAAGCTGTGCTCTTTCAACAACTTTTAAGGTAATATTTTGAGGTGAGGCTCCTTCTGCCTCTGAATGGCTCTGAATTGGGCCGCTCCCTAAAGGGCACCCAAGAACCTTTTGACAAACACACCCTGGCCCGGGTCCCAGCAGAGACTCGGATTTCATGGTTGTGGAGCAGGGCCAAGGCTCTTGGTAAATGCTGCCCCATGAATTGTAACACGCAGCCAGGCTGATAAAGACGCCATCAGAAGCAGCAAAGCAAGACTGTGAACACAAGATAATGAAACATTTCTTTTAAAAAGTGAGTTTTGGTGACCCTTGTGTTCCCTGGGCCTAAGAGCAATAAAACAAGGGGGAGGGGGAGCATCACGAAGAGTGACTTCAAGAAAAAGCACCAACGTCATGACAAGAGAAGATGAGGGGCCTAAAGCGAGAAAAGAAGTAAGCGTATGAGGAGTTACAGGGCCTGAGAACGGAAATTGCCAACCCCCATCACCAGTCTCACCTCATCCTCCTGCACGTCCGCCTTAAGAAGGGAGACAGATGAGCAAGTGGGAGGATGATCCACTCTGGACCCAAACTCCAGCTCTATCACTCATCGCTGACCGAGAGTGGACTCTTGTACGTGTTGTTTCACCAAAGCTCCGTGTCCACACCACTAACACGCGCATGATCACACCTTCCTCAAAGGGTATTTGTGAGGACACACGGACAGAATGCACCAGCCACCCAACAAATGGCACCCTCTTCCCTTGACCCATGCTGAAGGCTATGGCTTAGAAGTGAGGTGCCCCCTTTTCGCATGGCTCACCTCTCAGGCAGGCTGTCATGGGAAGAATGCAATTCCCTTATCTCATCATGGTGGCATCCTAGGCTGGAACTCTGAACACGCGTTTAAAGCTGGAATCAGGCAGTAGAGAGCTTTCTCGGCATCACCGTCTTGCGCTGAGGTATGTACACAGGTCTTTGGAGATGGATTGGATACACCAATCCCCCACCTATATCATCAAGTCTTTGGGAAAACTGGTTGTAAATAAATTTCTGAAATGGAGTGCAAATCAGTCACAAACTGACAACTGCCTGAATTTGTTCTAACACACTGCCTCTGCTTTTTCTACTGAAATTACACCCAGCATTAAATGGTGCCATGTCTGATTCCCGTGGAAAATTTATAAACTGTTTTGTTTCCAAATAAGGACTGCACATACATTTTTCATAAAACAATACTTATAATAAAAGCATAGTATTTATTTAAGCCTCAAAAAAAAAAATCAAGTTTTGATTTAACCTGAGCTTAGCACCCAGCGTTCATTATCTATTTTCAGTACTCGTGGGTACCAAAAATGCAAGTTAGTGGCCTGGTATCTTCAGGTATGAACAACTGAATTTGCTGAACTAACCACAAAACTAACAACAACCGTGAGTCCAATGGCACAAAATATCAGCTCTTCTCTTCAGGCCTGGTCGATCCTATTGCAGGACCAGGATTCTCACTGGTTGTAGGAAGGGTCTGGATAGACCACGGGCTTACACAGGGCACAAGTCGGCTGAGCTACCACGATGCAGAACCTGGAACCCAGAAAACAACCAAAGACAGGAGGCACAGGCAGGTCAGAGGGGAGCTTGAGTCCAAAGAAACAGACCAAGCCTAAGGATGGGGAAGAGGCTCACTCAATAGGAGGGAAGAAGAGGGCAAAGGCGAGACGTATCCACAATGGAGAAAGTCAAGTTGCCAAAGGAGGACAGGAAGCCAGAGAAGGTGTGACCCAGGGCAGAGGCCATTTGCTCTCCTGCAAAACAATGTTTATTATGTGTGTGTGTTCAGCTCCAGCTTCACTAGAGCCAGTAAGTACCTCTAATAGCCATCCATTCCTCCCTCCCCATCCAACCACCCGCCCAGTGCGAGGGCCAGGCAGGTGGGACCTGGCTGTTTAGGCCAAGGGAGGTGGAGGCTTGAAAAGAAAAGCTATGTTCTAAGAGCAAGCGTCAGAAATAAGCTGGATTCCTAATCCACTTAAGCTAGATACACTTAAAGAAACAGGGACACAGACCCCAAAAACCAGGGGAGGACTCGAGGTCTTGCCGATGGGACTTTCGGGAGCTGGGAGTATGTCAGGTAGCTGAACAGAAATGGCGTGCGCCCTTTTTAGCTGAGGCCCACAACACTTGACACAGCCCACATTCCTTAGAATACCAACAAACCTTTGAGTGTCTGTCACTGTAAACTGCTTTCTGTCTCAGTGTACTGAAGTAGGTGGAATAATAATCTCCAGTGTCAAAATGCCAAGCCTTGGGAAAATATTCTGAACCAACATCCTCCCCCTCAAAAAATGAAAATGCAGTTCATGTAAGTTTGAAGTTTGTCATGTGAAATAAGTACTTTGAAAAAGGCTCTAATTTATCTTCGGTGTCCTTTATCTTCCGGTCCTACAGGGTCCACTGGTCCAAGCGTGGTGTATATACTGCCAGGACAGGAATCGCACAGTGAAACTCCCACCCGGACGCTTATGACACGTGGCTTCTTCCTCTCCTGTCACTTGTGGTCCTTTAAGACTTGTCGTTTCTTTACTGAAATGTTACACAGTCTCAGCAGAGCCCACAGCATTCTAATGACTAGTCTGGCTTCGTATTTGTTGAATGTCTCTCCAACCAGCCTTTGCTCCTAGTTGCTAAGGACACAGAGAGCTTGGTGAGGAAAGAGAAAGAAAATCAAATAAACGCAATGACAGAATGTCAAGGTGGTGGCTCCTGTGGATGGAGTGGTCGAGAACTTCTCTCTGGGAAGGTCTTCCTCGGGGCGTTCATCCCTGAGTGAAGGTGGGGGAGCCAGGCACATCTGTGCAGGAACCACATTCCCATCAACGGGAAAGACAAGAACCCAGGCTGCCTGAGCGACGATCTCCCAGGTCTCAGGAAGTGGGCACTCCACACAGAGCTGGGACTTGCAAAATCTCACATGATTTTCTCTGGAGCTAGGTCCACTAATAAACAAGCAGATGTCATTCTCACCCCACCCCCCATCATTCCAGAGTGAAAATTAATGGAAACATTTGACTTCCTATCTTTGCGCCTTAAGATGCCAAACCAAATTCTCGGAAGAGGTCTCGAGGGCCAATCACATGGCTTTCAGAACACAGAAACATTTTTTTTTCCCCACTCAAAACCAAGTAAGTTGGATTTTGTCTTCAAAGCAAGACTGAAAGCCCCCATGGCGCTTGGTCTCTGGAGGAAAACAGGCTTCTGATTCTAAGAAACTCGCGGCTGGCGTGTCATATCCATCTCAGGGGCGGGTATTTCCAGGATGAAATAGCAGATTGTGTGAAAAAAACAGAGAATTTAGAAGTTTCCCAGCTCTGCGTTGTCCCTTTAATACAGCTGCACTGTTTTCATTGAAGTGAATTCCAAGAATAACAGATGGGCCCATACTGAAGTTTCAACAAAAAAAGCCAAATGCATCTGATTCTTAAAAATGGCCATTTGTCACCATCGTGCCCCTCGTTCCCCTTAATTTCTGAATGACTGTGCAGTCACCTTCCTCTCGGGAAGGACCCTCTGCCCACCAGGGAAGTACCTCCCACCCCACATGCGCATCCATGGCCAGCGCCCAGTGCTCAGTGCTGGGCAGCAGACCTAAGGCACCCAGGAATCTGGGACTGAGAAAACCAAGTGCTTCCTGATGCTGCCCACGGTACTCCTTACGAACACGAAGGAGAATTTCTAACATCCTCTTGATTCTGAAATCGGCACAGGAAAAGGCACCCAAGAGGAAGATAGCTAAAAAAATAAATTGTATAGAAAGTCAGTACTTCATGGTTATAGAGCTGCTGTTTGAGGTGAGGGAAAAGTTTTGAAAATGGCTAATAGTGATAACTGCACAGGCTACGCATGTAACTAATGCCATTGAATTATACACTCAAAAATGGTTAGTCAATTTTATGTCATTTATATTTCCAGCAATAAGCACAAACACACAAACATGACAATATGGAAGAACCCAAGCTCCAGTTCAAAAATATAAATTGAATATTCATTCATTTTTCTTTCAGCTCCAGCTTGGACACTTGCGGTAGAGACCCATCATGGCAAGTTTTTTAAATATCAGAAAAACGGAAAACCACAGAAGGAATGCAAAATGTCACAGCTATAACAAACAAACAGATGCACCCACACAGCACTAAAGATGGCAGTGGGATTCCAAGAAGCAGGGCTGGATATCATTATAGGGACATGCTTTGCCCCTCAGCTCACCTGCAGAAACATTACTCTGTTTAACTTCACTGTACACTATCACAAAAGTTCTATCTTTAAGTCACAAACATATAGATAAGCTAAAACACCAAATTAAAAGAGGGCTTTTAGATGGGGCCACATAAAATTGCCAGCATTCAACTCCCTCCTCCTAGAGAGATGGCCATTTCATACGGTTCATTTGGCTGGAAGCAGCAATTGCAAAATATGGGACATCTGAGACTTGAGAGATCTCAGGAACCAAAAGACACAACATCTATGTTTCTTTCCTTTTCAGACAAAAAAAAAAGGGGGGGGGGTAAGGTTTTTCCCGAATACATGCATTAACATAAAAATACTTTCCTTTACACACAAAAAAGGGCATAAGAAAGTTTGAGAAGGAGATAAAATATGCTTTAAAAATAACAAAGGGGGACTGGGTGGAAAAGGTGAGGGGACTAAGAAGCCCAAACTGGTAATTATAGAACAGTCCCCAGGAAGTGGGTGCAGCATAGGAACTACAGTCAACAATCCTATATAATAAAAGGGTAATATGCAAATTGACCCTAAAGGCAGAACAACTGGGTACGACCCGTTGGTATGATGCGCACTGACCACTGGAGGACAGACGCTCAACGCAGGAGCTGCCCCCTGGTGGTCAGTGCGCTCCCACAGGGGAGCGGGCCTAAGCCGTTAGTTAGACAGCCCCCGAAAACTCCCGGGCTGTGAGAGGGTGCAGAGCTAGGCTGAGGGACCCCCCCACCTCCGAGTGCACAAATTTTCATGCATCAGGCCTCTAGTATTGTAATAACTATGCATGGTGCCAGATGGGGTACTGGGAATGTTGAGGGGCACATTATGGAAAGCATATGATTGTCTAACCACTAAACTGTACACCTAAAACCAATACAAAATAAAATAGGGAGGGGGCAGGAGGGGGGAAGGGAAGGAAGGGAATTATGTCCAGGAAAGCTGACTAGAAAGAATGTCCTGTTGTCCCCGAGTTTGGCGTGTGGCCCCTAGAGTCGAAGTACCCCAAGGCCACTACTTTTGCATTATTAATATTGCCCTCCATACTCCTTTTTCTCCATCTTTATAAAGTGAGGGCTCTCCCTCTCCCTCCGCCAGTCATAGCCTGGAGACTCCAGCTGGTCCCCCGCTGCTGGCCACCTCACCTGGGGGCAGTGCCAACAGTTGCTCACATCCCACCGGCTCCTGTAGAAAGAGGGGGCGGGAGGGACGTCTGTCCCCAGGCAGCTGCCTCTGCCAACAGCTGGCTTTGCGTGTGAAGCCTGGAATGCAGCTTCCCTGGCTGCTGAAAAGCGCAGGCATTCCTGGGCTCTTGGGGCCAGTTTATGCAGTCAGCTTCCTTTCCTGTGAGATGTGTCACTCGCTATACCTAGGATCCATCAGCAGTCAGACCCGACTCTCCCCCCTCCCCCGCCCCAAAGACTGAAATCACAGAGTCTAGTTGTCCAATTCCTGATAATGTGTGGGTCCCACTGTTATTTGGAGCTCTAAAACGGGACAGAGCCATGCTGAGCAGGCCCACCGTCAGTATGCCAGCACTCAGCAGTCCTGGGGCAGATTTCTCCAGGACCCAGGAGTGCATAGGAGGGAGGTGTGAAGAGGTCAAAAGGCCGCCCATGTCCGTAGACATGCAAGGGACACAAAAAGGAACCAATGGGGGCCAAGTGGAAGGGAGGGAGAAGCAAAAGAAAAGCAGTTGGCCATGGCAGAAAGTGTGAAAATGACTTAAAAAATTATTAAAAATCACTACACCAACCCATTATCAAGTTTCACAAAATTGGGCCCATCTTATATTAATTCTAACAAGTCAAAACTAGAGCCTGTGAGCTTTAAAGGGGAGGTGTGATTTTAAATAATTAGGATTGTGTTTCCTGTGTGGCCTGGGGGCATCTTTCTTGGGGGATGACTTCAAAGTACCAGGCAACCTAATAGCCTTTTCCTGGATTAATAGAATGAGAAGAATAAATTTGACAACAAAGTCTAATTTTTGTTGTTGCAAATAAACAGTGAAGGGCATGGAGGAAGGCGTCTATTTGTAGATTGGGGCAATTAAATCTCCCGCCAGTAGAATATTTCAGAAGACCCCAGACAGAGACTGCATACAGCAACTCTTACAGAAATCATTGCGTGTAGTAACTGTCCTAAGTTTACTGGGATAAGTTAAATAATTACCCTTTAAAATACAATTAGGTAAATTAATCTCTCTCTCTAAGCAATTTCAGAGCAATCAGAGATAATAGTTCACTCTCAAAGTGAAAAAAATCTAATTTAGAATTTATTACTCAGTCCTACAATGTGCATAAAATAAAGGGTGCTACAGTGATCACCCACGTGCCTCGTGAATGTTCCAGAAAAGACATCCTCACGTTGGAAAGGGTAAGCCTGGAAGCCAGCCTTGGGCAGAAGTTGAGCGCTCAGCCACCTGTGCACCCTGCAGAATCCTGGCGCCTTTGAATGTGGCTCTTCTAAACCTCTGTCCAAAGCTTGTTCTCTAGGACGATGAGCTAGTACTTCTGACATTTCGGGACATGTGCTGACCTGCCCATGTACTGCATCCTCCCAAGGACACAACTAGGCCTGTTTTTCTACCAAGTGTGTTAGCTTGTCACTTGCACATTGCTTTTTCCTCCTGCAAATACTTGCTGGAGAGTGTAGCCTAAGTTATGAGTCCAAGGGGAGTACTTTAGGCCTCCGTATTCCGAGGACCAATCAACAGCAATTAAAATTTCCGAGTGGAATGGAATATTAAGTGAGCTTTAAAACGACCTCCCTTGCCAAAAAAGAGCAGCTTGCATGAGTGTGCAAAATTCTCAGAGGCCCAAGGAAATAAGAAAACATGCCCTTTTGTGCCGCCACACTAGGGTCCCCGGGGTCCCACTGAGGATTTTAGTTACACAAGGCTCTCCTTGGTCTCTAACACTAAATAGCATTTTAAAAACTGCTTTTTAACCCACTTGAGGATTAGTCCGCTGCAGCCAGCACCACCCCTGGCCACACTCAGGGTAAAATGGTTGTTGGAAGGGAGGACAAGGAAAGCCTTGAAAGACCCAAGAAATCCTTCTCAGCTCTCTCTCTCAAGTCCTCCACCTCATCTTTATCGTTGTTTCCTCCAAGGTGACGGACGGAAGAGGTCGGAGAGACTTCCCTGCGTAACCATCACTCTAAGGTGACTTCCAGGAATGTCTTCTAAATCCTCATTCCTCAGCTGGGGCTCAAGAACCAGCAGCATCAAGTCACCAAGGAGCTTTGTTTTGAGAAATGCAAGAGCCTCAGGCCCCACCCCAGGCCTGCCCATCAGAACTGGCATTGGAAGGAGACTGCCATGAGATGCATGGATTTTGGAGGCGCGCTGCTCTGAGCCAAAGAGTAATTCGTTTTTCAACCCGTCTATGTTTCTGAGAAGTCATATTCTGGCAACATAAAACTTTCGTCCGAAGTATTTCTAAAGATATAGAAAAACACCCATTGGCATGTGTTACCAGTTACCACCTGACTTCAAACATTAAGATCTTTTTTGTGTGTGTGCATTAGAATATACATACGAATATAAAAGTTACCATCTTGACCATTAGACATATGGTTCAGCAGCGTTAAATCCATTCACACTGTTGTGTAATCATCACCACCATCCATCTTCACAACCTTTTCATCTTCCAAAACTGAAGATGTGCTCATTAAACAATAAATCCCCATTCCTCTCTCTCCCCAGAAACAACAATTTCTTTTTTAAAATAATTCATTGATTTTATTTTTTAGAGGGAGAGAGAGAGAGAAACAGTGATGTGAGAGCAGAATATCAATCAGCTGCCTTCTGCACACCCCCTACCAGTGATTGAGCCTGCAACCCAGGCAGTGCCCTGACTGGCAGTCGAACCAGCAACTTTTTGGTGCACCAGAGGATGCCCAACTGGCTGAGCCACACTGACCAGGTCAGAAACAACAATTTCTTAACACTCTTCTTTAACACACTAAATTGGGTTGAAATTAGCCAATGCTTTGGAAAGTTACTATACACAGGCTTGACCAGGACAAGGCCCTGCTCTGCATCCTTGACCAGATTCCTCCAAGAGTTTATCCCAAAATAAATGCTCAACAAAATAAATCCAGAGACACAGAAGCATTGAACATACTGTTGAGTCTCAGAGGGAAGGTGAGGGTGAGTGGGAGGGTGAGTGGGTAGGAAGAGATCAACCAAAGACCATGTATGCATCTATGCATAACCCAGAGATACAGATAATAGGGTGAAGGCCTGGATGGGGGCGGGGGCAGGCTAAAAGGGGAAAATGGGCGGGGGGGGGGGAGGGTAAGAGGGACGTATGTAATACTTTCAACAATAAAGAATTTTTTTAAAAAAGAATTTATCCAGCCCAGTTAAGGAGTAGGTGTTTCTAGGCAGCAGGACCAGTTAATGAACTTCTTCTACTCCTTGGTGACCACACCCCATGCCCCACAGTGAACTTATAGGTCAAGAAAGAAAGAAACTAGAGTCTTTTGGCCGCTGCTAGTTCTTGATCCTAGTCTCAGCCCAATTCTTTCAATCTCATCTCACTTTTCTCATATTTTAAACCCTGCAATTCCTACGCAAATCACCAAGCTAATTATACTTGTTAGACTTGGGAATGACAGAGTAGACAACATTAAGACCAAGTATTTGAAGACCGAATGAAGATCAGAGGTCCACGTTGAGAGTTGTTTTCATGTTTAAGTACACGTTATTCTGGCTTCATTCTTTCTAAACCCACAATCTATAAATACTATCAAGAGTGAACAGAACTACTCCCATTCCACTTCCACCCTCTGCAAGAGCTGCCCGTGGGCTGTGACGCAGACGGCCGACCGTGTGTCATAGGCAGCAGCACTAAAATGCTGCTGAAGTTGCCATGTTAGAAGCCTCCATCCACCAAGCAAAGTGCAAATAAGAACAGAAATATCTTAGAACCTTGAGGGCAGTAAAGCAAAATAAGCCTGTCGCAAAAAAAGGGGCAAATATTGTATGATTCTACCCATATGAAATATGTGAAGCAGGCAACGTAACAGAGACAGAAAGTAGAAAGGGGGTTACCAGGGCTGGGGGAGCAGAGATGGGGAACCCGTGTTTGGTGGGTATAGTTTCCGTATTAAGAGACAAGAGAGTTCCAGAGCTCTGTTGTACAGCATGTGAATGTACTTAACACTCCCGAACTGCACGAGAAAGTGCTTAAGACATCAATTTCACATTGTGTGTACTTTTACCACCTTTTTTTCAAAAAGTGAAAAAAGGTTTAAAACATTATCTTTGGGATTAAAAGATAAGTCAACAACAACAAAAATAACTGCATTATAAACCTTTTAGGAATATCTATGTCAAACTGGTACACTGAGTAAGCATTGTTTTCTTTTTTCATTGCATTGCATCTTGAGAAGTATGGGGCCAGTGAGAGAGGAAAGGGCAGAAGTCAAGAAAAGACAGAAAAGTGCTGCCCGGGAACTTCAGCATCACAGCAGCGCCGGACTCTGAAGGTCAGCAGATGTCATTTAGTCGGTTTATAGATCACACAGCACAACCTGACAACCTGATGGGAAAAGAACTAGACTGGGCGCCAGTGCAGCCACCACACCTGCGAGGGCTGGCAAACATGTGACCCCTTTGCCACCTTCTCCCTAGGCCACCCCCCAATCTACGTCCACAAAACACAGCTCTACCTTCACACCACCAGGTGAATTCTGAAGAGCCATTCAAGACTCAGATGAAAAAGCATGTGAGGAACTACAAAACAGCCCAGTAAAATCACTCCTCATGAAGCCAGGAAAGGAGCAAGGCGCCACCCCCAGGGACCAGCTGGGCTAAGAGGCCGATGAGCTCCTAGGCGCTCGTCAGCCTCAAACTACACAGCACTGACCTTGCAGCTCTCACGTTCAGCACGACTTACAAATGAGATTCGGAAACTCTGAGTTTTAAATACTGGTATCTGACATCCTTTTATTTCCTGATGTCTTACATTTTGATATGTGCCTCTGAGGGAGGGACCCATTTGTAATATTAAAATCAATTTCCTTCATAAAAATGGAGAAACCGGGCTCCTGTCACAATTATTCAGATATAGTTGATGAACAACATGTTATGGACACCTATCCCCCTGCACAGTCGAAAATTTGCATATAACTTTTGATTCTCCCAAAACTACTTTTGACCAGAAGTCTCACCAATAGCATGAACAGTCGGTTAACATACATTTTGTATATTTATATACATTATACACTGTATTCTTACAATAAAGTATGCTAGAGAAAAGAAAACGTTAAGAAAGTCCTAAGGAAGAGAAAATACATTTACAACATTTCTTGGAAAAAACAAAAATCCAGGACTAGCTGGCATGGCTCAGTGGCTGAGCATTGACCTATGAACCAGGAGGTCACGGTTCAATTCCTGGTCAGGCCACATACCTGGGTTGCAGACTCGATCCCCAGTGTGGGGCATGCAGGAGGCAGCCGATCAATGACTCTCATCATTGATATTTCTATCTTTCTCTCCCTCCCTCTTCCTTCCTCTTTAAAATCAATAAAAATATACAGGAGGAGGAGGAGGAGGAGGGGGAGAAGGAAGAGGAGGAGGAGAAGAAGAATCCATGCATAAGTGGGCCTACATAGTTCAAGAATCAGCTATACGGCCCTGACTGGTTTGGCTCAGTGGATAGAGCGTCAGCCTGGGGACTAAAAGATCCCAGGTTTGATTCCGGTCAAGGGCATGTACCTTGGTTGCGGGCACATCCCCAGTAGGAGGTGTGCAGGAGGCAGCTGATCAATGTTTCTCTCTCATTGATGTTTCTAACTCTCTATCTCTCTCCCTTCCTCTCTGTAAAAAATCAATAAAATATATAGTTTTTTAAAAAAGAGTCAGCTGTACAATCAATGAGCCAGTTTCTGGATTCACATCCTATTTTGGTTTTCAATGAGGGGGCCTTTCATTCGTTTTTACACATGAAAATGGAGAGCCAGGAGCAGCGGAATTCCCAAACACAGAAGGAACTTCTGCAGCTGCTTAACTAGGTGGATAGGTAGCTCAGGTGAGGGGGTCAGTCGGTCTGATTCTTACAGGCATCAGGACACCACCACATTGCTTTCTCACTGGCCAGCCAGCATCTGCAATACTCTACATAGTTTAAGAATCTTAAGGGAAAGTGGTAGTGAAACCAATGAGCAGACATCCATGTGTTCGGACTTTCCCTCCAGCTGTTTGCATTCCATACTTCTGATTCTTGGACAAGATGCCCCAGGAAGGAGACCGGCCAAGTGGAGCCAAGTGGAGGCTGCTCTGTCCCGCCTGGGTCGGAGCCTCCCTGTGCTCCACTGGAGAAGGTCACGGCCTCTCACACACACTCGAGTGCGCACTTCGCATTCCTGGGGCGAAGGGACCTGTGCTCACCTGGCCATAGTCTGTCTGGAAGACGACGACGCCCTCCGCACAGGAATTGACAGTACTCGGAAAATGCTGGCCATTTTCTCTCAGCCAGACCCGCGTTCCCTGTAAACAAAATAAACAGAAGTTAATGATGCGTTTGGATTGCATTTTGTGGCAAAACGCCACCTTCAAAATTACTATGACTACTACATTCCTTTAAAAAAGAAACTTTTTTGCCCTAGCCGGCTTGGCTCAGTGGATAGAGCGTTGGCCTGCGGACTGAAAGGTCCTGGGTTCGATTCTGGTCCAGGGTGCATGCTCAGGTTGCGGGCTCGATCTCCAGTATGGGGCATGCAAGAGGCAGCCGATTCACAAGTCTCTCTCATCGCTGATGTTTCTCTCTCTCTCTCCTTCTCCCTTCCTCTCTGAAACAAATAAAAAATGTATTTAAAAGAGAAAAAGAAAAGAGAAACTTTTGAAATGCTAATGTTCTTCTCAAACAAGCAAAGAATGACTCTTCAGAAAGCATCATCTTCAAGCTTTACTATAGAGAAGTATGACTGATAGGGAGGCCCACCCACTTGGACAGAGAGAACAAAGAAGGGGCTGACAAAATTGTAGCCCCTGTGTTACTGAGTACAAATGACTTGCAGGGATTATCTCATTTCACTCACAAACACCTGTTGAGGCAGGAACTATTATCACACCCATTTTACAGATGAAGAAATAGAGGCCTAGAGGTAAAGATTTATGCCCAGCATCCCAAGTCTGAGAGAGGACTCAACCCCAGGCAGTTGGCTTCCAGTAACCACAGATTTGGCCAGGTTACTACTCTGCTTCACTCCAAGGTGAGAACTCTTGGGGACCTATGAGGGCTCCCATTTTCCTGGGCCCAAGCCCCATGTACTTGCCCTCTTGGGAGGCATCAGACTCCCTATTGGTACCAAATCCATATGAGTCAAGTGGATTCACCAAGAGAGGGACTAACATTTTTGTAAATATCGGAACCCGGTCCTCTGGTAGGAATGTGGGTAGGATTCCAACAGACACTAAATGCACTCCAAAGTCTGGGGTTGTAATCCAAAAGATAACTTCTAGATCCCATTGTTTTAATGAAGGGAATATTTTTTTGGCATTGATTTCATTTCCACTGTAATTTCCCAAGGGGACAAATGAAATAAATATATATTTAGCTTTTCTTCCTTTGATTTCACAGCATAGAAACTATTTGTTTCCAAGAAGGAGTGATAAAGGAGTTTGAAGAAATTACTGGATGTTCACTGGTCATTCCAATTATAAAGAATTGCCTTTATGATGTATACCCGTATGATGGGACAGCTTTAGTATCTCATTATGCTATTTCTACTGCGCTCAACCATTTCATTAACTTCAACAACAAAAAAACTGGAAAAAAATATACCAAATTATAATTGACATAGCAGTTAGACTGAACAACTTCTTTTTCTAGAACTCTCAACCTCATTTCAATACCCTGCGTAATTTGTTTTAATTTGAGCTGTTAAGTGAAATATTTACAATATATTGGTTATGGTATGTCAAACTTCCAGTTTAAGGGGTTACTACTGCTCTGTAGAGTTGGCAGGAGATAAGTAATACAGAAGTATACTGAATTTATGCTACTTTTGCTCTTTATAAATAGCAAAAGTAGTGGCTTTCAGTAACGGAGTGCCCATGAGGTGTCCTGGTCATGTGCTAAAAGCCTCAGTGACACTCTGTATCTAATCCTAATCCTCAGTAAGACAGGAATCTCCTCCCCTGGGAGGGAACAGAAGCTCAGAACCCAACTTCTTGCTTGATGTCACAGCGAGTGACCAAGTCAGATCTCAAATCTTTCCAATTCCCAACCCCAGGCTCTTACCACACATCACACCAACTCTATTTGCCTCCATAAAAGAACTCATAAATAAATCAAATGTATTAATAGATCAGTCAATAATTAAAGCATAATACAAAGACCCCTTTAAGTGGCCAGTTATCACAATCATTCTCCCCCCTTCTCTCTCTCTCTCTCTCTCTCTCTCTCTCCCCCCCCCTCCTTCCCTCCCTCCCTCCCCCACCCCCAGGAGGAAAATTTTAAGATATAAAAATCCAATTTAAGTTACTCCCTTGGTGCCATCGATAACCATCCAGGACCCAAAATGTTTGCTGTTCCACCACTGTCACTCAGGATCCAGGAAGTCACCTTGAGTTGGGTGAAAGCATCTTGGGCCAGCTAACTGGACCCAGGGTCTCTGGAAGCAGAGGGACCCAGAGGAGGGGGCCACATGCGCATGAGATTCTACAAGCATTTCCAAGAACATCAAGGTGGTTGAGGCCTAAAGTTGAAAGGGCACCGGCTCACATGATTCCCCCTGTGAGTTCTGCAACTTTCCTAGCATCCCCTATGACAGCCCCACACAAGGCCCTCCCCACAGGCACCCCATTTCTCGTTATTAAGGGAATTTTAAGTTGTTAACCCCATCCTTCCTTCTTTCCCCACCCCTCCAAAGAGGGGGTGAAGTCCTCCATGATCCAGGTGGTATAGATCATCAGAAGTGACTATGAGGGGTTTCTCTGTAAGTCCTGAAGTCTACTTATTTAAAGAACATGCATAATACCAGCAGCAGCAGCAAGTTCTTATCACCACAGGGGTGGGTCATGTACCTCTGATACCCAACGCAGGCTGAGATGCTGGTAACACCCAGAAACAATGAGAACCAACCGCCTGACAGTTCTGATTCTTTATTAGCCAACAGCTGCTTCCAAAAAGAACATTTGCTTTGGGCCTCCTCTAAGACCCCTCTCTCAAATATCATTCCATACCAAACCATGTTATTAGTAACTAGAGGCCCGATGCACGAAAATCACTCAAGAGTAGGCCTTCCTTCCCCCGGCTGCTGGCACCAGCTTCCTTCTGGCACTCGGGACCCGGACTTCCCTCGCAGCCCAGATTTCATCCAGAAGGTCATCAGGTCTAATCAGCACATTACGCTTTTATTATTATAGATGCTCAAGAAAAAGATTTCCGAGGGCCTCAACTACTTTTTGCATCTTCTTTTTAATTCACACTTTGGAAACTGTGGCATTTGAAAGCTTTGAAATACTTACACACATGCGAGCAAACACGTGTGCACACACATGCATGTACCCATATTCAAATAGAAGTTTTCAAAGTCATGTAAGGTGAGAACTTTTCTCAGCAGGTAAAATCATGCAATACTATTTCAATGGACCACCATCCCAGGTCCTGGACCCAGAGCACTGCTGCTATGATCACCACCTGCATTATTTTTATCAGAAAAGGATTTCATGTACACATTTCCCAATTATCAAAACTGTCTATTTAGTAAGAATAAATTAAGGTTTTTATTAGGAAACAATCCTGAATTAATATAAATTGTCACCAGGATTAATATAAACCCCCAGAACTATAAACTCCCAGAAACTACAAGGCACGCAGCTTCTTAAGTTACTTGAGTTTTGTTGTTTCTGTTTTCCTTTTCACTTGAAGCGCCATCGAGCCCTCGATCGTCACAGTGGTATATGGTCAAACACACAGTTCAACTTCCTTAGTCCAAAGGTCTTTCTCAACAGGTGTGAAGAGCAGCTGATAAGCAAGTTTTATGAAATACAGCCCCAAATAGCAAACTTAGGGCCCCCAGGCCTGTTCCCCTAGACCTGTGGCAGCTGGCTTCCACAGGTAGGAAGGGAAACGCATTCAAAACTCCCTTTGTTCTTTGAAAAAGTTTAAACTGGCAATTATCACAGAATCAGAATTGCCAAGTAAAACCGTTGCGATGCCTGTTTCCTGGTCGTTTCTCTGAGTCCCCAGACTTTCTCCTTCCATTCCCCTGGAATAGAACACATATGCCCAGGTCCAGAAAAAGAGGCCACCCACAGGTATTGGAAAATGAAGTCACAAGCAGACATTTACCAGACCATCCAAGTTTGAGTGGGAAAGGAAAAATTGCCCAGCATATGCAAACCATTATATTCTGTCATGGTGAAATAAGGCTGATAATTTAATGTACAATGCAGGCATATAGAGGAAGCTCACAATTTGAGTAAAATATGCCTTTATAAGAAGGTAGAACAAGTTCAACCGTAACATACACATTTTATTAACACTTGGGCAAGTTTTCATCTTAATCTCTGAGATGGATATGTGTAAAATTTAACAGCAAAATACTTTTCTGCACATGCTCACCAGTAACAGCTTCACACGATAAAGCCCCTTCACATAAATTTCCATCTCCTCTAATCTTCACAGCAATCCTGTAAGGTACAGGGGGGCAAGAAATACCAACCCTTCTTCAAAAGTGAGGTTCAGAGGGGTTCCATTTTCCATTACCAACAAATGATTTCCTAGTTACAGTAAAAAAGGGCTGACTATACCGAGTGTTGGTGATGATGTGGAGATAGTGGGGAGCATGTAAAACAAAAATATTCCACGTAATCTTACCATATGTCCCAACAATTCAACAGCTAGATATCTACCTAACTCAAGAGAAAAAATTTAAAAGTCTTGCAAACAACTAGTCATAGCAGCATTGTTCAAGAGAGCCAAGTACTGGAAACCAATCAGATGTCCACCACTGGTACAGAGACAAAATGTGATAAATCCCTACAATGAAACTCTTAAGTAATAAAAACAAATCACTGATAGAATCAGCAGGTAAAGATGAATCTCAAAAACTTCATGCTAAGTGAAAGAAGCCACACACAAAAGAGTACATAATATTATAGGGTTCCATTTACATAAAATGTTCAGAAGAGGCAGATCCACTGACACAGAAAGTAGAATAGCTGCCGGGTGCTAGGATGGGAGGGACACTGACTGTGAACGTTGAAAATGGAACTCAGTGTGTTGATGGCCACACAACTGCATACATATACGAAAACTCATTCAACTGCGCACCTAGAAGGGGTGCATTTTCTTGTATGTTTTATACCTTGGCAGATTCAAATCATCTTTAAAAATTAATTTCCCAGTTTATACACATCTCCATTTTACGTAATTATTTTTAACTATCCCATGATTAGAAAAACCCAATCATGTTTCTGTATTTGAATAATGGAGGTAACCAAGAAACATACAAAAGAAACCACTCAATAAAAGTCAAACCCTTAACAATTCATTGTAAGGGTTGTGTTAAAACTCAGAGTTCTGAATTGAATTAATTAGTATCTGTTCTCCACTAACATTGACCTGGGAGCCAACACATCACACCAGACATGCCTAAGATAATCGAAAGGTGAGGTGCCTCATGGAACTCAATTATCCTATATAATAAAAGCCTAATATGCTAAGTGCCCGGTCAACCGGTCGGACTTTCAACCAATCAAAGTGTAATATGCTAACACATGCTAAAGGTGCTCAACCACTCACTATGACGTGCACTGACCACCAGGGGGCAGATGCTTCGACTGGTAGATTAGCTTGCTGCTGGGGTCTAGCCGATTGGGACTGAGCGAGATGGGCCGAACATACCCTGGACCCCGCCCATGGTCCCTTCCCAGCTGGCCAACCTCCTGCATCCCTCCCCAGCCCTGATTGTGCACCAGTGGGGTCTCTCAGCCTGGCCTGTGCCCTCTCACAATCTGGGACCCCTCAGGGGATGTCAGAGAGCCAGTTTCAGCCCAATCCCACAAGCCAGGCTGAGGGACGCAACTGGTGCACAAATTCATGCACCGGGCCTCTAGTTAATCATAAGTCCCCAGTCAGTGCCCCTCTGGGCAAGAAAGTTAACCTGGCTCCTTCCTTCTTCCTACCACGGCTATGTGAGGTAGCTACACAAAGCCCAAAATATTTACACAAAAATGGCCCTCTGCACAAAAAGGCTTATTATTACCTACCTTAAGGTAAAGAAGATAAAAATCACAGAATTCAACCTCCTACCGCCCTTGGAAAAACTATGATATTTCTCTTTTGGCTTTAAAAACGATTTTCCTGGCTTTGAAAAAGTTAGGTTTAAAAATACGGTTAAGAAAATAACCCTTGGAACGCAATAATGATGATGGACTTTAAATATCATGCTGTGTGGCATGTTCTAATTACAGATGCATGGAAAAGAGAATCTTCTCCAGCAAAGCACACAACTCAGTCTCAGACCGAGGGCAGGGCACCACACCTACTTTTGTCCCACAACCGCTTGCTTGGCCTATGTCCGGGATCACAGATCAGGATTCTCTAAGAACCTACACGAGAAAGTCACAATTTGGTCCTGAAATGTGATCTGCCTTTTTTTTTTTTTTTTTAAAGGTGAAGAGGTCAAATCATTTTATAAAGGATAAATTAAAGCTATTTAAATCTGCAGTAAATTGAGCAGCTGAGAGAAATTTCTTACTTTTTTGCCTGTAGTGACTTAGTAAAGAAGCAACCAACTTGGCCTAGAAATCTCCTGTGAAAGGCTGGGGAGTGGGCAACGGGATTGTGGTTGCAAAACCGAGATGTGGACCATATATTCTAGGACCAAGGATTTAAACAGCACCTTTTCTCCTGTTTATTTTTAATTGAGACATAATTAACATACAACATTATCCTAGTCTCAGGCATCCACAATAATGAATCAATATTTGTATATATTATGAAGTGATCACCACAATATGTCTAGTTAACACCCATCACAACACATTGCTACAAATTTACTTTTTTGTGATGAGAACTTTTAAGATCTACTCTCTTAGCAATTTTCAAATATACAATACAGTATTATTAACTGTGGTAACCATGCTATACACTATATGCCCAGCATTTATTTTGTAACTGGAAGTTTGTACCTTTGGACCCCCTTCATCTATTTCTCCCACTCCCACTCCTGGCAACCACCAATCTGTCCTCTATATCTCTAAGTTTGGTTTCTTTTATTTTTCTTCCATGTGTAAGTGAGATGTCTCTTGTTTTATTGTCTTTTTTTTCCTGTGGGAAGTAGGAATACCTTTTCAACTTAACAGATGTTATTTTTTCCTAATCCTTATTACTAAAAGCCCACTTCAAAGGACACACGGCTTTTATAACGTTCAACGTTCTAAAGCTGATTTCTCAACCTCGGTATTACTGACATTTTGGATGAAGTCGTTATGCTGTGGGTGAGGGGACTGTCCCAGTTGACAACCGTTGTTTGTAGAGTAATACAAAATTCTGAAGGAGTTTTCAAAACCATTCGCTGTCCAAGACATAATTAATTGAAAGCAGACTCCCTTGTAAATTCTAGGAATTTCCACAACCTCCCAGCGTAGGATCAGCCCAGACACAGTATACCTGAGTCAGATCTAATTTCCAGGGACGTGAAACTGAGTGCACACAGCAGGGTCATGGAGCGACCTCTGCGATGGGATTCAAACCGTCTGGCAAGCATAAGGGAGGGGGAAAGTCCCTGAGGCCCCGGTTAGATGGTGGTGCCAGAGGGACTCTTCTTTTCCTCCGCTCTGTCCATTGGGCTGTTTCTGTTCCTTCCAATGCTCTTTAATGCTAATTCGAACAGACTTTTAATGTTCTTATGCAGGTCACTGTGTTTTTTCACCTCCGGAGCTATTTCAACCCCAAGTGCTTGCAAACCCCAACACAAAACTTGTCAGAAAGCTTGGAAAAAAAAAAACAGAGAATAAAGACACAACGTAATCACACCACAAAGTAAGTATGAAAAATGCAGCGTGATCACAAGCAGCGGGGACAAGAAGTATTGCTGGCTGCGGATAGACACGGGAGACTTAAAATTAAAGGGGAAGGTGGAACCTAAGATCCTCCCCCCTCGAGAATCCGGAGGGCCCTAGAAATAAAGTGAGGAGGGCGGGCGCCAGGCCCTCCAAGCATCCCCGCAGCCGTGGGTGGTCCTTCAGCCTCTGCAGAGTGAGGACCCACAGCCTGAGTGCACTCATGACTCATGCGTGAGTGCAGGGTTTTAGACCTGAGCCTGGCAATCAGCTCTGAGCTGTATCAGATTCCACAGAGGAAAGCTTCAAGTCGGCCCAGGGTTTAGTCTCTGAATGGAACACGGGCAAGTGTAGGCTCTGTCCTCAGAGGCCAAAACCAACCGCCGAGGGGGGAAAAATAATAAAGGGGGGCTCAAAGAGAAACCGTGAGCATACAGCCCCGAAAGTTAGAAATGTGGTGCGAGGATCCCAGGCCCGTGCCACTTGACTGTTGGTTGTGAGATTGCGATGGGTTTGTTTCCGATACAGGCAACCCCTAGAACGACAGTCCTGCCGCCACCGGACATGATGCCACCATTCTATTCCAGAGGAGAATGTGTGGTTGACACTCCACTTCAGGACTCAAGGGCATCATTTGCACTCCTCCCCAAAGATTATAGTGTCAGTGCTGAGTTATTCCCAAGGCTGGTCTATAGAAGGCTTGAATGGTGTTGCTTTTAAATAAGAAATGCATTCAGCTATTTATAGCTACTATATATTTGTAGATTTCGGCTATGTCATCAGCATCATTTTCATCATCATCAACATCATTTCTTGGGATTGCCTATGGGCCTGGGATCATCTACAGCCCTCTTTCCACAGGAAGATTAGTGTCCCAAACGATTAACTCACAAGCACACCTACAACACACCATGGCTGCTAACTGAGGCCTGTCTGCATTCTTTGCTATCAAATTCACAGACAACCCATCCATGTCTTTGAACAGTCGGTCTCCAGAGCACCCAGCAAGAGGATCGCATGGCACCAACATTCTTTCCCGCTGTCCTGCCCATAAGGTCAAACTCTGTCATCACTATCAGCAGCTTCCATGCAGACGGTACAACAAAAACTGTACAGAGTAGATGGTGGAAAGAGAGGAAACAGAGGAAAGAAAATGGAAAAAAGTATCAGCAATAATAAACTAACTTTCATATCTAATATAAACTCATTGGCATCCTCCACTTCCAACCCAAACAACAACAAACTAGACTCAATAAAAGATGCCTCTAGGATGAACTTATGTCCCTGTACAGAGTTTATTCCCATGGTTATAGGGGTTCAACTTGCCAACTGATTCAGTCCTGACTTCATATTCTGATTTTCCTTACCTTCCTTGCAATTGCTCGAAACGGCTTTTCAGTTAAATATAGCGACTAGAAATACAAGAAACAATTCAACACTGAAATACATGAGACATCTCCAAGTTGCTGAAATAATCTTAACATTGTAGGAATACGACAATCCAAGGCACAAAAATCTAATCACTCCATCTATTAGCCAACCAATCGTCACATAGCCAATGAGGTGTTTAAACAAAAATAGAAAATGGACCTAACACATCAGCCAATACCCCTAAACTTCATTCAGTATGTATAAGTCATTTATCCATAAGTCTGTCCATCCGTCCATCCGTCCATCATCCACCAGGCCACCTTTCCACAAACCCATGCTTCCCACAAATATCTTTTAAGCTTCCTATTTCGTATCAGCACTACAAAACAGTATAAAATGGTTTCTGCTCTAAAGAGCTTACAATATATTAAAAGTAAACTATGCCTATTCTAAAAAGCTTCCCTATCTAGTTTTTTTATGAAAATAAATTTTTAAGATCCTCATCCAAGGATGTGTTTATTGATTTGAGAGAGAGAGAGAGAGAGAGAGAGAGAGAGAGAGAGAGAGAAAGAGAGAGAGAGAAAGAGAGAGAGAGAGACATTGACATTGATAGGGTGCTTCCTATATGTGCCTCAACAGGGGACCAAACGCACAACCTAGATATGTGCCCTGACTGGGAATCAAACCCACAACCTTTTAGTGTACAATACAATGCTCCAACCAACTGAGCCACACTGGCCAGGGCCCATCTAGTCTCTTTCAAAGGGAAAGATTATGTAGCATAAGGAGCAGTAGAACAAGGCAAGAAAGAACAGCAGGTAAGTGGGGGAAAGATGTGCAAATTTACTAAAATGAATAAAATGGTTCCAAGTCTAAGGACTATCAAAAACTAGTGGGAAATCCTCTCCAGGAGACATAAAATAGCTGGGGTAGAGCTGCAGTCCATTCTTCCTTTTAGGGGAAACAGTAGGAGATGGGGAACAGGAGGAGCAATGAAAGCATCACAAGGTGTTTGCACTCTCCGTGGCATGTAGTCCCAGACGGCCTTTATCTCCCCTTTCCTAGAGCTTATTGTCCTTTCCTGTTCTTGATGTGAATACATTAAAAAAAAAAAAAACCCACAAACCTTCACAAATAAACAAAAACTGATAAAATTATCTTGATGAAATCCTGGCTGTGTTCTGGCCACCATCTGTTTTTAGCAAAAAAATACACAAACTTACTCAGAACAGGAGTTCACCAATACTTCATAAAAACAAACGACCCAAGTACACAGTGGGAAGTAAATAAACTTAACACAGCTATTGCTCCTTGCTGTCGTGTCCATACTAATTAATGCCTTTGCAGAATTTTATTAAATTTCAAAAACAGTTAATGTTTTTCATAAATTCGTACTTCCTGGACTTAAAAGTGCTTAAAAGATAATCCCATCCAATCAAAAAGATCAGAGGTGTGTTGATGAGAATGTGGAGAAATAGACCTCTCGTGCTGCTGGTGAGAATGTAAAAATGGTGCAGTCTGGCAGCCCCTCTAAATATTAAACACAGAGCTACCATAAGACCCAGGAATTCCACTCCTAGGCATATCCCAAGAGAAATGAACTATATGTCCACACATCAAAACCAGTGCACAAATGCTTACAGCAGTGTTATTCACTACAGATTTTTTTAATGTGGCATGGTCATACAGTGGAATATTATTTGGTAATGAAAAGGATGGAGAACTCATCCATGCAACACCATGGATGAGCCTGAAAACATTAAGCTAAGTGGAAGAAGTCAGGCACAAAGGACCACATATTATATGATTCCACGGATATGAAATATCAGACAGCAGTTGCTGATCTCCTAGGGCTGGGTGTAGGAGTGACTGGGAATGGTGTTTCTTTATGGGGTGATAAAAATATTCTGGAATTAGATAGTGGTGATGGTTGCATAACTATTAGTATACACCAGTATTAGTATGCCAATATATATGAATACTAGTATTTAATGAATATACTGAAAAACCACTCAATTGTATACCTTTTTAAAAGGGTGAAGTGTATATATATATATATATATATATATATATATATTTATTTATTTATTTTTAATTGATTTTTCACAGAGAGGAAGAGAGAGGGATAGAGACCTAGAAAAATCGATGAGAGAGAAACATCGATCAGCTGCCTCCCACACACTCCCCACAGGGGATGTGCCCACAACCAAGGTACATGCCCTTGACCGGAATCAAACCTGGGACCCTTGAGTCCGCAGACCGACACCTTATCCACTGAGCCAAACCGGTTAGGGCAAGGGTGAAGTTTCTGATGCATGAATTATATCTCAAATGAAAAAAGAGAAACGGAAGAGACAGACAATTACACAGAAAAACAAGCAGACCCCTCCCTATCTGACTCTCCTTGATTAAAGGCCTCCACTGTTTTGAGGCACACAGATCGGGTAATCTGCAGAATGCCCCTCAGTTGGTGCTTGTCCGAGGTTTTTCTCAAGGTTAGACCACTGTATGGTGGTTTCCAATGATGGGAATCCTGGCTTTCCTACATCTGAATGTGGTCTGGGCCAACTTAACCACCAGGGGCCTCAGCGTCCTCATCTAAGTGGAGAAATAAACGCTACCTACCTCCCTCCCAGGTAACTCTGAGACGAGGTCATGAGGAGTGAAAAGCACACATTCCCCAAGGAGAGCAGAAGTGGCCACTGACCGACTGAGCAAGGAAGACGCTGTGCCAGAGACTCAGCAGAGATGAACGCACAGCAGAGCTGCAGTCTAACAGGGATGACACCAGGTCATTTACACTTGATGCCACAGGGCTAGTATGGGGACACATACACATAGAGTGCCCGTGCCGGGGGTGCTGACGAAGGCAGGAAGCAGGCCTCACAAGACCTGGGTCTGACAGATGAGTGAACAGGACAAACCCCACAGGCAGGTGGAAGCCTCAAGGTGAAGGGCCCAGTAATGCAAATTAGCCAGGCACCACTGAGGCTAAGGCACTCTGTACCGTGGCTCACCTGCTAGCCTTAATCACCAGCTGTAAACTATTAACAGCTGCACACAATTGAACAAGGAAGGCATTCACCTTTGTCCAGCCCAAGAAAGCAACAGGTCCAAGAAAAAAACAAGTCTCAGACTCAAACCCACCAAGCGCTGAAGACTAACTGCCTCCCCCCGCCCCACCAACAGACTGTGGGTCGAATTCCACCATCTTGCGATGCAATCGATTTTTTTTTCTAACTATGTTTTTACAAACACAAGAAGCAAAACACATCAGCCACGCTGTTTACGAAGTATCAACTTTGAATTCCATCTCAGTTCAAAAGACCCTCGGTCACACAAAACTTGGAAATTCTCAAGGTCTCCTGGAGGAGACTAAATGGTGGGCAGAAGCAGGGACTGGAGACTGTAGTTAAGATCCCACTAGGCTGGACCAGGAGAACAAGCTGAACCCGGTGAGCTGAATCTGTGGCCTGCCAACCAAATGCGGGGGGGGGGGGGGGGGGGGGGGGGGGGGCCGCGGGGACGACACCTCGGGGCAGGTAACACCAAGCTCTGAGATCTGAAGCTAAAAGAAAGTTCCTCCCACTTCCTCCTGGCTCCTGGCGGCTTCTCCCCTGCCCCTGGATGCCAAGCCCCATCTAGACCAAGTGGCCCTGGTCCACATGCAGGACCACCTTGCTCCCCTTTCTCATTCCCATGAGGTCTCTCCCTGCCTAAGGGACAGTGGTGAGAACAGGCTCGGCCCTGCAAAGGAGCTGCTCCGTGGCAAGACCAAAGGTAAGTTTCTAGGCGTGGAGTCCAGTCCTCCGCCCCTACTGCATCCTTCCTGCATCACTCGAGCCACGATTAAACAAACACACACCTATACACACACTCACACTCATACACACACTCATACACACACTTATAAACACACTCTCACACTCAACAGTCATACACTCACACACACACACTCATACACACACTCATATACACACTCATAAACACACTCTCACACTCAACAGTCATACACTCACACTCATACACACTCATACACACACTCATACACACACTCATAAACACTCTCACACTCAACAGTCATACACTCACACACACACATACACTCACTCACACACCTACACACACTCACACTCATATATACACTCACACACCTACACACACTCACACACTCACACACACTCATTCACACACACACTCACATACACACACACTCACACACTCATACACACACTCACATACACACACTCACACACACACACACACTCACTCAGCTTACTCAGTACAAAGCCTGACTCCTGGCTGGAAGCAAGGGAGTGACTACAATAAAAACCCCTAGCGTGAACCTGTAAGAGAGGGGCTCCTCCTCTAGGACAGGGTGGGGGCCTGAGTGCAGGATGAGCAGGTCAAGCAGAGCCTGGCGAGCGCTCCACAGAGGAGGCAGCCTTCTACTCCTAAGCCATCCACCTGGCCCCACTGCTTCTCTCTGAAAAACAGGGCCCTGGGCCACTGCACGGGCTCACAGAAGGCAAGGAACTACAGGCAGAGGAAGTCCCACCTCAGCTGCCAGGCCAAGCACATGTCCAGGACACTATCCAGAGATAGAAATGCCCAAAAGGGAGACTCTTGTCCTTGACTTTGCAGCAGGATCAAAAGCACCGAAGCCTTTTAACCTGGGCAGAGTCCAGGGACCCAGTCCAGATGTGCACCCCTGGGAGGGCAGGCGCCCGTCTTCCATGGCTCCACTGCCACTCTGGGCCCGGTGTGGGTGAAGGCTCAGGGCTTCTTCCCCCACCCCCATCTGCACACTCACCAATTCAGTGACTCTCAGGCCTGGTCCACTCCCAGGAAGCAAGGGCTCCTGCACAAAGCAAGCCAGCTTAATAAAGAGCCCTGGGTTTAAAGCCCTGAGTCTAAGCAGTTGCCCTCGAGGGAAAGCATTAGGTCCCAGCAAAACCAGGAAGGAAGAGGAGGCAAGAGAAAAGTTAAGTTAGTTAATTAGCAACATATATATTCAAACAGAATGCCTTGCTCCTGGGTAATGTACTATACAATGCTGACCTACAATACACCTCTACACTTATTCACTCCAAAAGTCAATGCTCACTGCAATCCACATACTTGTTTTGAAACAAGTCATTTTGAAACACGCCATTTAAAAATTATTTTAGACGTTCCCACAAAACTGCACCGATATCAAAGCCTAAAAACGTACCCTTTTAAAGAAAATGTCCTTAATTCCCATTCCTTAGGGACTCTGCAACACCCCTGAAGAAATGGCAATGGAATACCATAATACCCCATTCCAAGGCATGTGCAAAGGGCCCACCGGTGTGTGGATTCAGCATCCGCGGATAAACCGTGTGCTAGCACATCTACCTGGGTGTAAGCCCACACCTCGGCTTTTCAAATGGCAAGAGATCTCTCCAGACTTCCACAGGAGTCCGTGCGCTGCTCTCTCCTGCTAACACCAGGCAAACTGGAAGACCCCATGTCCTTACAATCCAAACTCCTTTGTTCTCCCAACAAATGCCACCGAGATTTGTCAACAGGCACCGGAAGTCCTGAAACAACCCTTCATCTCCGCTGCCTCCATTTACAGGCTACAGTGACGCCTCTCCCTGGGGACACCCTGCCTGGGCCACGAGACCTAGCATCACCTAGAAAGACAGAGCCCAAAGGGTCCAAACCCCTCACTTGACGGAAGAGAGCAAAAGCCCCCCACCCCCACCCCAAAGAGGTTTGTTTCAATGCAAGGGGATCACTGAAAACCAGCAAGGACCAAATGTTCTCGGTGGCAAACCCAGAATTCACCAAGATCCTGGGCAACCCACCAAATGCTATCGGGCACTTGATGGCTGTCACTAAAACTCTCCAGACCCTCCTAATCTCAAGAACTCCTTGAACTCTTTTTGTTCTAAGAAAGAGCTGACCTATAAGTATGTGTGCCCTCCTGCTGTCATCAATCAGGACTGGCAGATAAGCAGGCTTCTCCTGAGGAACTCCGCCGGCAGGCAGGGGAGCCCTACGCAGCAGAGCAATGGAGGGGGACGAGCAGCAGGACTTATCGCAGCAGCTCAGACTCCGGAGATCAAACCTCAGGCGCTCCCTGCTCCCTCTGAGCCCTCCTTGCCTCCTGGCTCAGAGCATTTTGAGACCAGTGCTCACAGCAGAATTCATGCAAGCCCCGTGTCACATTTTAAACTTTCTAGCCACCACATTTTATAAAAGAGTGAAAAGAAACAGGTAAGCTTCATTGGAATACTATCTGTTATTTAACCCCAGAGGTGAGAAATATGACCACTTCCTATAAGTAATCAATATAAAAATGCATGAATGAGAATTTCGCGTATGTTTTTCATGGTAATCCTTAAAGTCTGGGGCATATTTTAGACCCTGCACATCTCACTTCAGAACAGTCGTATTTCAACTGCCCACTGAACTGGATCCTGATGTTCTAAACACTAGAGTCTAGAGACATCATTATATGTGAGCTAAGATGCGGGGGGAGCATGTCTCCTTTTTAGTTTGCTTTTTCTCATTTTAAGGAACCAACTTCCCCCCAGGGACAATCAGCAAAGCTATGTATGAATTATTTATCACCTCACATGCCCCACCCTAACCTATTCAACATTCACTTGGGGGAAATAAGAGAACATGCTTTTTCTCTAAGTCTGAAATATAAAAGCATGTGATAAATTAGAATTGCTCTAGGAATGTAAATTCTACATGCCCTCTATATAAGATGATTAAACAGCATTGGGGAATTTGGCACATAAATACCCATGACATTTTGTACCCAAGGGAGAAAGAAAAACATATCTGTTTATTGTAATATAAAACCAGCAGCAATTTCAACAGCAATGTTTCAGGAATTCTTGAACTCTTAATTGCATATGTCAGCTCATTAACTGAGTTATTGGTGATTTAGGGTTAAGACAAATAAAACTAGACAATTAATTATATATACATCAAGCAGCAGAAAGCATGTGCTTTCACCCCAAAACTGCCCTCTCCTCCTCCCAACCATGACCAGATATTTTTAATGTGATAACAGAGGAAGAGGAAAGAGTCTGAGGCAAATGTGCTTTGAACTGGGGTCTCCATGAGCTCTAGGTTAGAAGGTGAAGGTATTTGAGCGGCAGTGATAACTACTCTGTAGCCTTGCAATCGGGGTCAGAAGAAAGACTGACTGCAGAAAAACTTGTAAATCCGTCCCCTCGCCACCCCCCCCATACTCAGCAGGGAGGTGAACAGTTCAGAGAGGCAAATTGGCTTTTCAAAACATGGGCTGCACCATCCAGGGACAAAGACGCAGTTAGACCACCTGTTCTCAACACCACCTTCCCATGTCTGACACTCCCACCCTGGTCCCACACCCAACCCTGTCCCTCTTTAATTTATGGGACACCAGGAAGCCAGTGTGATCCTTGCAGACCCACATCCCTTCTTATTGAAAGCCCTTACACATGGACAAAATCCCTCCTGTGGCCTGTGGACCATGGGCACCCTGCCTCCCCATCTCCAACCTCATCTGGACTTTTCCTCCGGTCTCAGCCACGTGAAGCCTCTCCCTACTACTCTGCCAGCGATACCACTGCATCCTTTCAGCTTGGGCATCAATATCACCTCCCCTGCTTCCCCAACACAATCACCTCTGCTCCTGCACTTTTATACGCGGATGGAGAACTCGGTGTACAATAACTCCTGCAATGCTAGCCCTCCCTGCTAGATGGGGTGGAGGTAGGAAGAGGCAGGACCATCTCTGCAAGGAAAGACAGAAGGTCAGATTCATAACAAAGACCCAAGAACACGGTGGACTTCAGCATGAACTCCACCCATCTGGACACTTTGCCAGGAGAGTGCATCTGTCTTTTACCAGCCCTCTCCTATTAATAATGACCTTGACCTTTTGTGTCAACTCACTTCCTTAAGCTTATCTCTACAGCATTGAAACAGGTGAGAAGACTGGCACACAGTTTCTGAGGTTCACACTTGTGGAAGGCAATAATACAAGTGATAGCCACCCCCTAAAACATCTCAGATCCTGGATTACCTACCAGCTCCCGCCCTCTGCTAGAGTCCCTCTACAATGAGAAGTCAGTGCCTGCTCACCCTGGCACCCAGGCACCGATCCGCTCACTGCCCAGCCCCACCGTGCTACCTCCAGTGCTGGCCACACAGGTTTTCTAGACGGCAGAGAGGGCACAGAAATTCCACCACCATCCCAGCCCGAGGGCCTGGCTCCCTGGCAGCCCCAGAGCCAGATCAACATGAGGCCATAGTTTCCACATGGGTGGGCGTTCCTTTAAAATGACTGATTTGAGAAGCGTTTGTTTTTTCAACCCAGGCTGAGGTATACAAGAGGACTTTCCAGAGCTCTGACCTGGTGTTCCATTTCTTCCATGAATCCCAAGGTAGGGTCTCAAGGTTTAGCAAATTTGTTTTACCTAGAGAAGCACCACCACCCAAAATTCCAAACGCATTCATTCATTCCACAAATATTGACTTAGCCCCTCTTGCCAGTCTCTGGGCCAAGAAAGACACAGAATTCAAAGATGAGGACATGGGCTTCAGAACTCAGCAGCCCAGACTCCACTGCCCCCGCTGGCTACGTACCCTGGAGAATAACAGTCACAGCAGACATGTCTGCCAGCGGCTGTTCTAAACACTTCACAGGGGCCAACTTGTTTAATTCTAACACCAGCAATAAACAGGAACAACTACTGTCGCCCCCCTTTAACAGATGGGAGAAATGAGGCACAGAGCAGTTAAAGAACCTTCCCAGAGGCAGCAGGTAGTGGCACTGGGTGTTTTTTTTTTTTTTCTTTCTTTTATTAAAAGAACAGCTTTATTAACGTTAACCGTATACACCATCAAATTAGTTATATCCAGGCAAGTTCATCCTCCGAATTCCTCATAATGCTGCCTCTCCCATCACCTGGCTTTCCCGAGCCAGTTTCCTCTTACGAGTTCCCAATAAGCTCTGCTCAGCAGAGCAGCGAAGGGGTTACGTTAAGGAAATGCACAGTAAAAAGGATGTCGCTGCCTGGCAGAGAGAACTGCTCCACAGCCTGAAAATGAGTAAGATAGCATGATCTCAGAGTTTAATCTAATCAGAGACACAACCAGTAAATGCAGACAACAGCCATAATAAAATGCAGGTAAATGACACCGGAAATGCACATAAAAAGACAAAGGGCAATTGTGTGCTTAAATGAGAGTAAGGATCTGTGTTTCTTGAGCTAAGTATTTGTAAAAGAGAGGACGCTGGGTTGGCTATCAGGTTAAATCGCTTAAAACATAAACTCCGGAGGGGAGCCCAAACCCTCTATAATAAGGCGAGTCTTGCACAGTTGACCCGCATAACATGAGGCAAAGAATCATGCTTTCTCTGTAGACAGCGGTCTAAGCCCTTTCCTAGAGATGGGTATGACGGTCTCTAAACAAACCAACACACACTTGGCTTCCCAACTCCCAGGAAACACTTCCAAAATGAAATCGGTACACTCAACCTCAGCCACTTATCTGGTCTCATTCTGCAAAGCTTATGTTTTTGTCTGCTGAGAGTAGTCCTCGCCCTCAATGACCTTGAAACCCTCCTCTTCAAACTGTTCCTGCCCTTGCCAGAGCCCCCTCCTTGACAAGCAGCCTTCCCCTGGTGGCAGGAGCAGCTCTCAGCCTGCCAGGGCAATGCACCCCCTCCAGATCCACTGACAAGTGCCCCAAAAGGGACAAAGGTCCGCTCTAGGGGCTGCCAAAGCCAAAGGCAGAATTACCTTAGACGTTTAACCCACTTTCAAGGACAGTTTATGGTTCTCAGGAACCCAAACACACCAACTGATGTTTTGTTTGCTTTAAAGAATAAACTCCCTGGCTAGGGGAAGAACTGAGACACATAAGCCCTGATCTCAGATACTAAGTGGCCGAGAGACCCTCGGCACATCATCATCCTGTGCTCTGACCAGCACGGGACAATGTATGGGTCCAGGATGAGCGCTGTGGGGACTTCAGAGACGCTTCCTAACCAAGTGACATCTGAGGAGGGAGAACAATCCAGCAATTGTTGAGTCCGATTTCCTGTTCCATATCTTCCATGGCAAATCAGAAACAAACAAAAAGAGGGAAGAAAAGCCCCCACAGATTAGGATGGACACATCCTCAACTGCAGTCCCTGTCAGAGGCAACAGACATTCTTATACTTGGCATTTTCACAAAAATGGTAACAGTCTCTCGTAGCCCATATCTGTTTACAGGTCCTGAAGGCACCCACCCCCTGAAGGCACACACCCCCTGAAGGCCCCCAGCCCCTGAAGGTACCTACTCTCTGAAGGCCCCACCCCCTGAAGGCACCCAGCCCCTGAAGGAACAGCTGCTGCCAGGCCTCTATCAGGGCATCCCCCATGGTCACTAGGGGTAGGGTCTACACTGGTCACCCCCCACGACCCCACAGCCACATCTTTATAGACTGGAATGCGGTTCGCAGGTTCACCTAGGGCTGAAGGAAGGGCCTAAAGCAGGTTTCCCAACACCGGTGCCACTGACATTTGGGGTAACTGATTCTTCATTGTGGGAGGCTGGCCTGTGACCTGCAGGAAGGTTAGCCGCCTCCCTGGCTTCCGTTCACCTGATAACCCTGCCCCTAACTCGACCAGCAAAACTATCTGCAAACATTGCCAAGTAACCTCCAGGGGACGGCAAAACGACCCCCGACAGCCACTGTTTCTTTAGACCAGGCGCTGTTTCAGGCCGAGTCCCACCCAGAAGCAGTTTCATTTATTCGGTTTTTTCAGTTTTTAATGAGAATACAACAGCAGTTTCTCATCACCGTGCCTTCAAACTACACACTTCTGAATGGAGAGATCAGCCTTTAGTGAATTGATTTTTCTAGGACAGTTACAGTTCTGAACTGAATTTATCCAGTCTCTCAAGGGGGGGTGTACTTAAGGTAACGAATGAAAGCAGTGGGGACCAGGACAGGAGAGCGATCTTAAGGCCATTATAAATCATTAACTACCAAGGACCAGATCCCAGAAGCCAGCATGGCTGAAACCACCCTATCCTCTCTCCAAACCTTCTCCTCCTCCACCCCCATCTTGAAAGTTTCTGCCATCACTAGGTGTTTCCACTGACCTTCTAAATAATCCCATCCCCTACGTCCAAGAGGAGCCAAAATGCTGTGGATCTGCCATCAATGTCTGATCTACCCCTTCTCTGAATCCCTAGGCTAATGTGGGAAGGAGGAAACTAGGTATATTCAAGAACCCCTTGAGAAATCTTCCTCCGGGCAGAGACCAGTCATTGTCACTCAGTAGAGAAATGTGCCTGAAGGCTGGTCGACCTTAATTGCCCTGAATAGTGGGGGAGCTATTCACCCATCGTTTAGATGGAGACATTGACAGTTAAAGCAGCCCTCCACCTCTGTTACTGATATGTAAATTCTTGTGGTCTCTTTGTTGTTGGAGTTTCAGGCCCTTAGGATAAGGATGTGGTTGTTTGCCCCATTGCTGGAATAAAGGCTTTGAGCAAGACCCGACGGGTGGGCAATCTTACCCACTAGTGGAAAGATGCCACGCCTGGTCCTCATTATTCCAAATTAATTTTCTTCTAGTCTCTCTCTCTTCATTTTGCGTGCGGCCTCCTCCAGAACTCGAGCCCTGAACGGGAACCCTGAACCACGCGGGATGTGTAAGGGGCTCTCGCATCCTCCTTTTCTGTTCTTTGCTTGCCTCTTTGTAACTTTATTAAATGGTAGAGCCGGGATTCAAAACAAAAGTTATTTCAGGGCACGTAATTATTACACTGTCTCTCAAAGGGGAGATGGAGGATGAGCCAACAGAGGAAACACAAGAAGATGATATGCTAACAGGAAGCACCTCACAGGCGGGGGGAACCCAAGCAGGAAGTATCAAACGCTAGAGAAAAGGACCAAAGACGCTGTCGCTGATCAACCCTATCTGCTGCTAACAGATCACTGGTACCAGCATTTTCACTCGCAGTGATTTATTGGGAAAAGAAAAAACAGAAGACATAGGACAATTTTCATCCATCCCTAAATTTAGAAGGGTGTGTGTGTGGGATATGGATAGATCATTTTAAATAAGTTTATTAAACCAATTGAAAATAGAGGTACAAAGTGGGGCCTGTGTGAAAGCTACCATGACACTATATATCAAGAACACAAATAAAAACACACCCATTCCAGTCTCTCTAAATGTGGGCCTCTTGGCAGAGGTAAATCAATATGTATATTATACATGTGATATGTATTAAAAACATATAGACATAGTTATAATGTGTTTTATACACACATTAAAAAAGGAGTCAACACTGGAATATCATTCAGCCATAAACAGAAATGAGCTGGGCCAATGTTTTCAGTAGTTGAGCATCCACCCATAAACCAAGAGGTCATTGGTTCTATTCTAGGTCAAGGGCACATGCCCAGGTTTCGAGCTCAGTCCCCAGTAGGGGGCCTGTAGAAGGTAGCCGATCAATGATGTTTCTTTCTCATGGATGCTTCTCTTTCTCTCTCTCTCCCTCTCCCTTCCTCTCTCTCTCTAAAACTTAAAAAAAAAAAAAAAAAGGAATTAAATACTACAAGCTACCAAGTGAATGAAACTTGAAAACATGCTGAGTGAAAAGTCAGACACAAAAGGTCACATACTACATGATTCCATTTATATGAAACTAGAGGCCCAGTGCACGAATTCATGCATGGGTGGTGTCCCTCGGCCTGGCCAGCAATCTGGAGGGTTGGGGACATCTTGCCCACTCCAGATAGAGGCCAGTCGGGGGAGGGACCATGGGAGGTTGGCTGGCTGCGGGGCACTGACCACCAGGGGACACTTCCTGCATTGAATGTCTGCCCCCTGGTGGTCAGTGCATGTCATAGTGACTGGTCAATTGGTCATTCAGTTGACTGGTCGTAATGGTCGCTTAGGCTTTTATATATACAGACTAGAGGCCCAGTGCCATGCACTGGAAGAGGAGTCTCTCAGCCCGGCCTGCCTCCTCTCACAGTCTGGGAGTCCTCAAGGGCAGAAACCGATCTGGCAATCAGGGGAAGGTGACGCCCCATCACAACCGACAGTCAGACATGCCTCTCGCAACGTTGTTGCTGTTGCTGCTGCTGCTGCTGCCGTTGCTCCGTGGCCTCTCTCTGTACTGTGGTTCATACTTGCCATGTTGGGGTTGCACCCCAGGTTCATGATGTTCAAAGTCTGGCCCTGGGGGTTCAGGCCTCCCATTGCTTGCTGCTATGGAGGGACAGCAGGTCGTGGCTCACTGGCTTGCATGGCGGTCAGATTCAACAGGCTGGGCTAGAGCTGAAGGCCAGGCTGGTTGGCCACTTATTTGGCCATGTGCTATTTGATGAGAGCTGTCATCAGCTGAGGGTTTGACTTGAGGATGCTGAGCATGCGCTGCTGCTGGGGGATCAGGGTCCATAGCAGGTCCACAGCAGGTCCTGCAGGGCACCTGGAGAGATGCTCTGAGGTGGCTGCACCTTGGGTCTGCATAGACATCACGGGTCTGGGCATGCCTCACATTGACTGTTGCTGTGGGATGGGTGCCGGCTGCCACTGCTGGGGCTCAGAGAGCAGAACAGGCCCACTGACCTGGTTGGGTCACATTCAGGCCCATGGGGGTCATCTGGCTGTCAGGGCTCACTGGGTCACTGTGCCTCAGGGGCATGCTGTTTTTGGTGCTCACCCAGTACAGATGCTGCTGCTGCTATGGCTCACATGCAATCTGCCAAGTGCCTCCACTGCTGCAGGTGGGCCTGGGAGGGGGCAGTGGAGCTGGCACCTGGTTAGTGGGCTTCCCAGTGCAAACTGGTGGGGGACTGAATTCTGATCACGGTGGAGAAGCCAGGTAGTAACATGCTCAAGGCAAGGTCTGAAGCAGAGTTGGGGGCTGTGGTGTCTGTCCAGGGTGTGCTGGGATGCAGTGTGGGGGGTCAGGGTGGTACTGAAGGAGGGGAAGGCAGACTCGGCTGAGGCACAGTGTGGGTGGTGGTGGTGGCATCTTCTGGCGCATGAGCTACGCGTGCTACAGGCGGAGCTCTGTCTTCTGCTGGTGGAGCTTCTGCTTGATGTTGAGGTAGTAGGGAATGAGGCATGTATTTTCTTGGCAGTGTTTGCCATGGTAGCAGAAAAGGGCCATGAACTGCTTGCATACTCTGCAACCTCCATTGGTCTTGTGCTGGGAGCCCTTGTTGTGCTGCACAACCCACCTCATCTCTGGCAGAACGACTGCAGGCAGTTGGTGTCACAGTATTGGCAGGCATGCCTCAAGGACTGGATGCGGCACTGAATGGCCTGGTGCCGCCACTCCCTGAGGTTCCTGAACTGCGGCTCACCTGCCACCCCTGCGGGAGCAGAGGCAGCCCCACCTCTTCAGCTCTAGCTCCCCCGCCTCCTCCGCTCTGGCTCCACAGTGGCAGTTACCGCCTCCTCCCCAATGGCTCCCATGGCGGCATCGGCACTATTTCCTGAGCAGCCAGCAGAAGAGCTGTCAGGACCCCCTCCTGCCCAGACTCGCCAAGAAACAGGCTGTTTTGGAGTCAACTTTTATTGCACTTGCCGCAGTGATGAAGCAAGCATTTCGCCAGGCCGCTCACGCTGCCCACTCTCAGCAGCCGCCCTCCCTGGGACTGAAGGACTCTGGCGGGGCTGAGAGGACTGGGCACTGCCATCTTGTGGCAATGGGCGCTGCCAACTTTGTGACAGAGTGATGGTTAATTGGCATATTACCCTTTTATTAGATAGGATATTCAGAATAGGTAAATCTACAGAGACTTACCTAGTCTGGCAATTGCTGGGGATGGGGTAAATGGGGAATGACTCTTTAATGGGTTTGGAATTTTATCTAGAAGTTAAATTAGGTCATAAATATGGAGACCTGACCCAATAGTATTAGGGTCTTTATGAAAAGAGATACCAGAGACCACACTCACACAGCACACTCTCTCCCTTTTATGCTGAGGTCACAACCACAAGGCAGCTCTCTGTAGGGAAAGAGCCCTCACCAGAAACTGAATTGGCCAGCATCTTAATCTTGGACTTTCAGCCTCCAGAACTGTGGAAAGGAAGCATCTGTTGTTTAAGCCACCAGTCCGCAGCAGTTGGTTGTGATGACTCATGCTGACTAAGACAGGACAGTTATGATCAAACCCATTTTACAAACGGGAGCATGAGGCACTGATAGGTGACTAGCTCGCCCAAAGTCATACACTGGGCAGCAGGAGGACAGCGTTGAAAAGCAGGCAGTGTGCCTCCAGAGCCTTCCCCTCTAAACTACATTCTATGGGGAAGTCCACAGTGACTGAGCGAACGCTAAGTGAAAAGGAGGGTGGGACAGGATCTTAGTATGGCATTCAACTCTCCAAACCTCACAGCTCTGCAAAAAGAGCAGAGTAAACTTTTAACCTTTTTCCCCTTTCAAAGACAAAATTATCCAGCTTCTATCCCAAGTAAAAATGTAAGGAATGGGCCAAAAAGATGGAAAAACATGGGGATCCATTCTGAAAGTGCAGAAACTTAACCTAGATACCATCCTCTCAAAACAGTTACACAATATAGTAACTACTTTTTAGAAGCAAGCTAAAACCAACACAAAGGAAAATACAAGCCATCCCATTCCTTTCCTTCGCTCCAAAGTTAAGAAGCATCACTTCTTCACCCTTTATTTATTTATTTTTATTGTCTAAAGTTTTACATATGTCTCCTTTTTTCCCAATTGACCCCTCCCCGCCACCACCACCACTAGCCATTTCCACCCAGGGCAAGCCCCCACCGCCCCAGGGTCCGTGTCCATTGGTTATGCTAATATGCATGCATAAAGTCATTTGGTTGCTCTCTAACGCCCCTCCCCCTCCACTTCCCCTGTCATTTATCTCTAGATCCATTTTTGTTCATCAAATTATGTTGATCATTATGAGTGAGACCATGTGAGATTTATCTTTCTCAGACTGGCTTATTTCACTCAGCATAATGCTCTCCAGTTCCATCCATGTTGTTCCAAGTGGTACCTTCTTTACTCTTTAGAGAGCACAAGCCCCAGTCACGTTTTGTGTGACCCACTTAGTAAAACCCAGAATGTCTGGCCCTGGCCAGATAGTTCAGTTGGGTGGAGCAAAGCCCCCATGAGCCAAGGTTGCGGTGTCAATCCCTGCTGAGTGCACATACAAGAACCAACCGATGAATGTGTAAACCAGTGGACCAACAAATCAATGTTTCTCTCTCTCTCTCTCTCTCTCCTGCCTTTCTCTCTCTCTCTCAAGTCAATAAATATTTTAAAAGAGTATACTTTAAAACAGTGTTTTGCATTACTTCTCAACATTTTCCAAATTGAGATAACTCTAAGACATCGACATATCTGGCCTCTATGTTAAGGCCTGGCCACATCGAGCCTTAATTCTCCCAGATCTGTGAGCTTGTCCACCACAATCCCCACCAGGCCCTATCGCCCACAAACTCGCTCATTTCACTCATTTTCCTACCTGCTGGGCCCTGTAGTCCAGTATTTGAAACTCCTTTCCATATTGCCTAATGGATTCTGGGTCTCAGTATAGGTTTTTTTAAAAAATAGTATTTTGTACATAGTGCCCCCATTCAGCATAAGCTTTTGAAGGGAAGTGTTTCCATTTTTACTGGGCTTGTCGAGCAACTCTCTTAATTAAACTTGGCTCAAATAAAAAAGAAAATGAGTATGTTCTTAAGCCAGTCTTGGACATGATATATTGAATCCAATCTTAATTCTGACCAAATGGCAGAATAAAGCCCTTTTTCAAAGCATGAATTTTAGCCCTTCAAGTGAGTAAGTATTCTATTTATAGCTGCCAGAGCTTAAGGCTTCCAACAGCTTTCACCCGCCACCCTGCCCCACCACTAATGCCAGTGCACACACCCATGTGCCCATGCACGCACATGCTTGCACACACATGCACATGCACACGCACACACACCATGTCCCCACCTCGATATTGAATTTCAGCCTCCAGCAAGTCAGACTTTTTCCATTAGTTTGGTTTGGGATAATTTCTGAGCTCAAGGCATGCTTCCTGGCTGGCTGCCAACTGAACGCCAGAATGCAAGGAAATTCTGTGTATTCCTCAAAAACAACAAAAAAAACACAACCTAATTCTATCTTCCTTTTTGTGTTTGTCAGTTCACCAAAAAGGAGCCTACATTTCTCACAGCGCTTCCATTCTTTCGTGATTACTATCCTAACACAAATACCAAAACTTGCTTGCTTTCCCCAGATATAAAACAAACGACTTTCATACTCAGAACTGAAAGGTGCTAAAAACTCACCAAAGAGAAAAGGTATAGGCAGCTCTTGATGTTTTCTTAAAACTCTTGCCAATTACTGTTAAAAATCCAAACCTTGAGTGATATCATCAATTCTTCTCTGACTAGCAAAAAAGCAGGGAGTAGGATACATGTTAGTTTTGCCAGGAAATCCAGGCCACTGTTCCATAAATTGTTGGTGAACATTTCAAACTATGCTGTCCTGCTTCTCCTCGCCTGGCCACCTGACACTTAAGACTGAATAATTAATTTCAAGTTCTGCCCGGGGAGAATCTCCCCCTTCCCCGGCCTGTCTTGGAGAAACTGCACCTGCAGGGTGGAGACTTCCACAAAGAACTGTCATCACTGAGACCCCAGGATGGCAACAAGTAAGAGACAAGGGAGGAGGTCGGGAGGGGGCGGGTCTCTCCAAAAGCATGATCATCCTGGGCAGTGGCCTAAGCAGGAGCCACTCTGTGTGACTGGGGTGGGGGCGTGGCCAGGGGACCACCAGATCTAGAGTCAGAGCAAAAGCAACTACTTAGAACCATGATACTCCATGGGTATTAAAGTTTAAAAATAAGGACAGCAACAATGAGAGCTCTAAATACAACTGGCAAAGCCAAGCCTATACCTACTTGGGGTGCACGAGACAGGGGGTGTTGAGGATGCTGCTGAGGAGGCACCAGCAGAAGAAGAACTTCCGTCATGGGGGTACTCTGTACCTCCATGTTGAATGTTTTCTGTCATTTCAGTGAGGCAAGGAACAAGATACGACGCCCATCTATAGCCTGGGCTCCACACTGGAAGCAGGCACCTGGGGCCATGGACTTGGGCAATAGGTATGTCCAGCAGAGCAACATCTGTCTGATCCCAATATTAGAGCAGCCAGACATAGAGAACTCACCGCTGGGGTCCACTCTGCTGATCCCATCTGCTGGCCACACAGGCACTCTATGTTATTCTGACCCGTGACACCTCCCAAGGAACTTCATGAGCTTCTGCTGGGACACCCTATGAAGTCCACAGGACCCATTTATAAAAGAATTGAATGATGATATCCCTCATCAGTAAGTCTAGGCTATCAGAGAGCAGCCAACGAAAGAACAAATCACTGTGTCCCACATCTCAGGACCAGGGGTGGCCCAGCCATGTCACTGTTAATTCTACAGACCTGTTATTTTTGCGGAAGCCACTATTTTTGTTTTGTCCTCTTGCAATGTTGAGTTTCTAACCCCAGATATGTCCTATATTTGAGGGAGCCCTAGACAAAACACACCCTGCATCTGCGTACACAAGCCATGAAAATAACCTTGAAACGTGATCGCTGCCCAGTGTGGGATCATATAGCAGTAAGAAAAGTCCAAACATTTGATAAATCCACAGAAAATCTTGCAGACTGGCACTGCACCTGGCTGGGAGACTCTGATAAGCTCTCAAGACATCAATTCAGGAAGAAAAAAAATGAACAGTCTCCAAAGTCACAAAAAAACTTGGAATTCCATCTCCCAGCTGTGACTTAACTAGTTACCTAGTCTCTCAAAGCCACAACTGATCAACTCTTTCTGAGATTAACGACAGTTGCTAACCTGCAGAGGATTTAATTGCATGATGTATACAAAGGGTTTAACACAGTAAATGCTATCAGGTAAATGTCTCATAAATATATTATGGTTAGTTTTAGAGGTTTACAGCATCTGGATAAACCTTAGAAATGCTTCAGGTTCATGGGTTAATCAACAGTGCTTCCTCCGAGTCCTCTGGTGGCCCCTCCATGACATCCTGGTCTCAGTAGGGCAGGGGTGGAAATCTCACTAAGCACAGCCTGAGTCTCACACATGCTGGGTCCCTCACAGGTCCCTTTGCATAACTGAATCTTGCTGAATTCCACCAACAGCAGTCTTTTAACAAGCAGTGATCTCTAAAGCAAAGAAAGCGTTCACCATACTCAGGTGGCTTATTAATCTGAATTAACTGAGTGGGAGAATAAGTACTTGGTGCTGGCCCCTTACAAGCTGAATGGCTTGGTAAGAGTGTTAATTGGTGACAGTGTCATCGCTGAAGCCTCATTACCGACCTATCGAGCCCAGACTTCCATCATGAACCATCTCCAGAGACCTTCATTCCATGTCAGGGTCAGCTAATGCCCAACAAATTATCCACTTCAATTAACTGTGTGTCAACACATAGTGGCACAGACTCTTATTCTAACAAATTAAACATCCCATTTGGAGTCCTGCAGAGTCCATTTAAATGATTCCCAATCAATAAACAAAGCATGCATGATACTACAATTCATCTAGGAAGATGTCTCATTTACAGCATCTTACATGTTAAAAAGCAACAAGGTCAAAAGAGCATCAGAGTAAATTGTTTTCTTCTGTCCTCCTGCTAGAAGGGGGGGGGGGGGGAAGGTGAGGAGAAACATGGAAATGTACCACAATGTATATTTTAAACCTCTTACAATTTTCTATGTCATTATCTCTCAATAAAACTAAAATAATTAAAAAAAAAAAAAAACAAAAAACCGCTCACTCCTAAACTGCAGATTAAATCCAGAAGCTTTAAAACAAACCCAACTTAATTTCCCTCCTGCCTGGAGGTTTGGGGAGAGCTGTAAGGGTGTGAACTTCTAAATATCCTCCCAATTATTTTCAGCAAATGAGAGTTCTGCTTGCTGATTCAACAGCCTTTATCAAGCTTTCGGTGATTCATTCCTGTGGCTTGCAAGAAAACAACATGCCAGGTGAAAATTAAGCAGAAAGGAAAAAAATCACACCCTTACTCTTCCAAACTGAGAGAGGTGGGACGGAAAAGGTGTGGAGTTTCACTTATGACTGGTTCCAAGGAGCCGCCTCGTGCTTTCATCAAGATGGATAACCTGAGTGTTGGTTATTACCAGGGGAGGTCCAGAGAGCAGAGTGCAGATCCGATGCTGGCCCTCCCTAGCTTCCTGCCGTCTCAGAAGCACGTCTCGGTTTCCTGGTGTTCGATGACACAACTGATCCAATTGTTTATTTCCTTGCTGTTTTAGGATCAAGTGCAAGCTCATAGTTAAGGAAGCCTGGAAAAAAAAAACTTTATATCTCACTATATAAATATAAATTTTTATACCTAATAAATATATTTATTCCAAAATAGATTTCACTAGTATTTAGTGAAAAATAAATATAACTAGCATAGCCCTAGCCAGTTTGGCTCAGTGAATACAGCATCGGCCTGCAAACTGTAAGGTTCCAGGTTTGATTCCAGTCAAGGGCACATGCCCGGGTTGTGGGCTCAATCCCCAGTGGGGAACTTGCAGGAGGCAGCCAATCAATGTTTCTATTTCTTCTTCCTTCCTCTCTGAAATCAATAAAAATATATTTTTTAAAAATTATTTTTAAAAAATATTTTTATAGACAGATATAGATAGATAGATCTAGATCTATAGTATAGGTAAGCTATAAGATATAATTCCAATATTAAAATTAATTTTTAAAAATCAGATGAGTGTATCATATGCATACACATGTGCATTCATACCTCTAAAAAGTACACTACAGGAACAATCTTGGTACTGTTGGCATTTGGACTGAATCAATCTGTGCTGTGGGGAGCTGTCCTGTGCATTTCAGGATGTTTAGCAGCAACACTGGTTTCTATCCCCTCTATGCTTATAGCACCCTCCCCACATTGGTGATAACAACCAAAAATGTCTCCAGACATCACTAAATACCCTCAGGAAGGCAAAATTGCCCCAAGCTGAGAACCACTACCTATAATAATAAAAGGGTAATATGCTAAGTAGACTAGATGTCCACGGGACATCATTCCTGACAAAGCCAGGGCCAGAGGAAGCCGGCCAGGTCTCGGGTGCCTGCAGGCAGCCTGAGGGAAGCCAGCCCAGGTTCTAGGTGCCCCTCGGAGAAGAGGAGTCTGGTTCCTAGGTGCTGCCAGCAGCTGGAGGAGGGAAACCCGGATCCCAGGCTTGCCAGAGGGAAGCCGGTGCCGACAGCCAGGGGAAGGAAGGCCTACTCTTGCACGAATTTTCGTGCATTGAGCCTCTAGTTCTATATAAAACATAATTCTAATCCCATTCCTAAATATCTGCCCAGCCCTTACCAACATCCAGACTGCACACTTGATGAGGAAGAGCACACCTGCTGATAAAACCACCAGTTTGTAAACTACAGAATCTGTCTTTGTTAGGAATGAAAACCATTAGCAGCTACCACATCACCATCTTAACTAAATTACAGCTTTGAAAAGTCAATTTAAATGTAAACCATTAATTACTTTTTAAACTTCTCACTTCACTTAAAGGAAGGTCAAACTCCCAAATAGTTCCTTAAAAGTTTATTGCTTGCTCTGAACCTAAAACTCCTCCTAAAAAAAAAAAAATCCCTGTAAAAGAAAATGTATCCCTGAACGGGAATGAAGCGGCACTTTTCTCCATCTTTGCTGCGGAAGATATGAATAGCTCAGATGCCCACATCCGTGATGAGGGCCGCTGACATGCACAAGGCAGACAGCAGCTGTCGGCTCTGCAGATGACAAGCAAGATTCACAAAACTGCCCACTGACTCCAAAGCAAACATGCCTCTCGCACATCACTTCATGGGAAGCTGGGGGTTGTCAGAAACAGACAAAAGCCGTGACAAATGACTTAGGAGATCTAGCGTGACCTCCGCCTTCAGTGGAGATGCTCCCCAGAAGCCTATCAAAGTTTCATTGAAACCAGTCTTGGAATCTTCTTCCCCAAACAGTGTTCACCTACGAGTGTATACTTTGCTGCCATCACATTAACAATCAGAGGACTGTGTTTTCGCTTTGATGGATTACAGGAAAATGTCTATTCCTTACTCCAGTTGCTGGCAAAAATGGGTAATTCTTCCCCACTTGTATCACATGACTTTGGAGAAGCAAATACTCATTCCCAAAGATCTCCACACAGATGCTATCCATACCTTCCTTCTATCTACAAGACCCCTACCAGCACCTCCACATGAGTCCAAGTTCCATCTTTGGGTTCAAATCCTGGTTCCACCACTTCCCAGTTTTGCAAACTTGGGAAAATTATTTAACTTCTTTTTAAAAAAATGTATTTTATTGATTTTTTACAGAGAGGATGGGAGAGGGATAGAGAGTTAGAAACATCTATCAGCTGCCTCCTGCATACCCCCTACTGGGTATGTGCCCGCAACCAAGGTACATGCCCTTAACTGGAATCGAACCTGGGACCTTTCAGTCCGCAGGCTGATGCTCTATCCACTGAGCCAAACCAGTTAGGGCTAAGACTCTATATACCTCCTATGTAAAATGCAGAGGAGAACGGTACCAACCTCATTAAGACTGTTGGGGGAGATTAAATAAATTAATCCACATAAAAAATTTAACACAGATCCAGGCCATGGTAAGTGATCAATAAATTTAAAACAGTTAAAAGAAAATGCAGGGGACATGAAGGCTGGACAAAAATACCACTGGTTAAGCCCCAAGGCTGAGTTCCTCTTTTAAAAAATATATTTGTATTGATTTCAGAGAGGAAGGAAGTGGGAGACAGAGACAGAAACATCAATGATGAAAGAGAATCATTGACCGGCTGCCTCCTGCACGCCCCACACTGGGGATCGAGCCCACATCCTGGGCATGTGCCCTGATTGGGAATTGAACCGTGACCTCCTGGTTCATAGGTCAATGCTCAACCACTGAGCCACACCGGTCGGGTCTGAGTTCCATTTATTCATTCTGTTACCAAAGTCCCTCAGGATATCAAATCCTAATGATACATCATATTTCCTCCCTGGACAAATAAGCCACTGACTTGACTTAGAGAACACTACTAGAATAAATAGTTTTTCTTTAAAAGCTATTTTTGTCCTCAGTAAAGATAGGATATACCTTTATAAAAGTAAGTAAGTAAGTAAATAAATAAATAAATATAAATGAGTTTCCCGAATTCTGCTTTCCTGGAGGGAACAGCTCTTCAACTTCATCAAACGTTTTATAATAACTCAAAAGAAAATCCTCCCGGGGCCTTTAGCTCTTCTGAGGATAGCCCATTTCCTGTCTCATATACACACGCCAACTCTGAAGATTACCGTTTAGGGATCTGGTGGAGGTTTACAAGCCTGTGGGATTTTAAGAGACTTAAAAGACACAACCCTCAGTTATATTTCTGACCCCATCATCTGTGGCAGATTTTCGGTAAAGTAACCCAGTTCTCCGTGCCTCCGGGTAAAAGGAATCTACTTGGAATCGCAGAAATAAGAGGAGCATAAAGACGGAGCTCCAGCCCTGTCAGAGCTCTCTGAACTCCTGGAGAGAGGCTGTCCACTTCCGAAGCACTTTCTGAGCCGCATGCAACCCGCAGAAGAGCAGGGCCTGGGAAAGTGAAGCTAGGATGTGTTTTGCTCCCCATTTTTACTCTTAGAATTGATGACTCATATTTTAATTTTTTTTAAATAAAAGTCTGGAAACTAATTATGCTGGACAGTCAGATGTCCAAATTACCCTTCACAACTTAGGCAAAACAGCCCCTGACTGGTTTTCTCTCCAAAATACGATAGATCATGCCCTAACTGGTTTGGCTCAGTGGATGGAGCGTGGGCCTGCGGACTCAAGGGTCCTGGGTTCGATTCCGGTCAAGGGCATGTACCTTGGTTGCAGGCACATCCCAGTGGGGGGCGTGCAGGAGGCAGCTGATGTTTCTCTCTATCCCTCTCCCTTCCTCTCCGAAAAAAATCAATAAAATAATTTTAAAAAAAACAAAAAAAAACAAAAACAAAACAAAATACGATAGATCCACTCATCCTACTTCCACAACCAAGAGCTCATTTTATCCAATGTTTTTCCTTCTTACGTTAACTTTGAAAAACAAGAGATTCCATATTTAAAATATTTGTAGGAAAGACACGGGCTTTTGCGGAGAGAACCTTAAGTGAATATGGTCTGAGGACCTAAAACAGGGTAAACGACCTACCAGGTCTGCACAAAGGCAAGAAGGAAACTGTTGTGGCTGAAAAATACCACGTTACCAAGAGGAACATCCAAGAGAATTCCGTTGGTTCTCAAGGGCTGAAAAAAATTAAGGTTGGAATTTACAGTCTGCACCTGACTTCATATTTTTGAAGTTGAACTTGGCACCTATTCTTGAGAGAATCCCTGGAGAACGAAAATTTTGGAAATGCAGTACCTACGATTCACAAGGCAGCGTTCTGATGACCCCCTCCTACACGAGGCAAGAATGTGTCAAAATGTGGGGAGGCTGCTGACTTTTATCTTCTCAAAAATCTGAAAGCAGTTCAGAAACAGTGCCTACAGAAGACTCCGCTTCTGACTCCAAACAACACATCTCCTAGATGTGGAAAATGCCCACAGGCAACTTGGCCTTGGAAAGGTACTTGGTTTCCAAAGAGAGACTCAAGGGCAGCAATGGGAGAATTAGGAAAGATCACCAAGAACAAACGTGCCATTAGAGATCAAGGCTGAGACCATCCACGGCCTCTTATTCTCATTACTATGTATGAGTTGGAAAACAGGACAGGGAAGAAGGTTGATAGGGAAAACATTGATTCTCTTGACCTATGGGATTGAAGAGACCTCTACCGACACCCTGGATAACCAGAAAGACCAACAAGGGGGTCCCTGAAGCCCAAAATATCGCTGGAGTAAAAAATGACCAACTGAAGCTGCCCTACTTTGGGCACGTCATGACAATGCAGGGTTCTTTGGAAAAGACAACGATGCTGAGAAAAACAGAAAGCAGCAGGAAAAGAGGAAGACCAGGTATGAAATGCATTGGCTCCATTTAATTATAACAAGAAAAAGGTAGCAAGATCAAGGACCCTAGGTGGTGACAGACAGAGCCGAGTAGGTTGGCACAGAAATTGACTGTATGTGTGAGGGTAGTTCAGGCAGTGTCCCAGGACTGGGGTGTCGGGATGGCCCAGTCCTTGGCTGATCAAGTGGGTGGAGGCTATCACTTCTCACACCTCCTACAGGATGGCCCCCTCACTGCTGCCACCACCATACATACACCTGACTCAAGTCAGGGCACTTTGAGTGGCCTTAGAAGTCCTAGAAATCAAATCCCCTTTCCATTCAGTCCTGCTGAGATACTGATGGATGATAGCAATACCTATTTTTAGAGTTGTTGTTGTTTTTTTAATTGATTTGAGAGAAAGGAAGAGAGGAAAGGAGAGAAAAACATTGTGAGATGTGAGAAAGAAACATTGATTGGTTGCCAACCGGGGATCAAACCTGCAACCTGGGCATGTGCCCTGACTGGGAATCAAACCTGCAACCTTTTGGTGTATGGAGCAACGCTCCAACCAACTGAGCCACACCAGCCAAGTCAGGAACAGCCTGTTGCATTATCATTCGGTGGCCAGGAAATCCTGGCTCTAGAAAACTCCAGCATCCATTTACTTGCCTGGTTAGGCCACACAGGGCTATACCAGGTTAGGTTTGTGACATGACAGCATTAACCATGCAAACGTCATTTCATTTCACGAAGTTTCTGTTTCAGGAAAAGAGACCAGGACTGGGAATCTGCTAGTTGGCACCATGATGAGCAAGAGTTTGAATGCACCAGGTCTGAGTGAAACTACCACACAAGACCTGAGAATGGTGTCAGAAAACTCTCAGACAACAGTATTTCAATTTACTACAAGGAGTAAATACGGAGGGCCAGCGAATCTGGGGTATTAACAACCGTGGGACAAAATGAGTACTTTATTATGCAAATGATTGTTGGCCTCAGACTGATAATGGATGTTAGCAACAGGTATTAAATGAATACCAGAATAATGAAGCTCTACTGGCAATTAAGTGGAACAGCCTGTCCATGCACACAACAATATGGGTGGGTCTCAAGGGTGCTGGGTGGGAAGTCCCATCTCAAAAGGTTTACATACTGTCTGATTCATTTACTTAACTCTCACAAATGACAAGCTCAGAGAACAGATTAGTGACTAGGGACCCGAGGGGGGCATGTTTCTCATGGGTTAGCACAAAGCCTGGAGCATTCCGTATGAAGATCGTGCTGGTGGTTACACAAACCTATTATGTGAAAACACTGAAGTGTGATAAAAACAGGTGCAATCTGAACGAGGTGTGAGGGCTGTACCAATGTCAATTTCCTGGTTTTGATACTGTACTACCGTTATATAAGTTATCATCACCGAGCAAGCTGGGTGACAGGAACACAGGTTCATGCTGTACTATTCTGGCAACTGCTGAGCTTATTGTTTTTTTTAAAAAAAAGCATCCCAGAATAAAACTGAAATAAATACCTGGGGGTGAGCGCAGGAGATACAACTTAGTTCAAGATGTTCTCAACTTGCAGAGAACACGACCTTCTAGAGAGCAACTGTCGGTCTCATCACTCTGTACAGTATAATACACATTTCTCTCATGTTCTGGGGAGAAGATCTGAAAGAGAACTTAGGGAGCGAGAGGCCAAACTCTAGAAGGGGGACCAGCAAAAGCCTTGGACAGAGGGTACAGCCAGGTGCGGGTGTTCTAACCAGACCGAACACCTTAACCCATGACTTGGATGATAGAGTTTGGATACTAATGAGACCCAAATTTAATGTATGGCCATGAAAGGATGGACACTGCACAGCGATTCTCAGCTGGAGCCACTCTGCACCCCCTTCCTCCCCAGGGGACATGTGCAACGGGTGAAAATGTCCACAGTGAGGAGGCTGAGAAAGCCTAGAAAGAGGGCACACTTATCCACATCTGCAAATCTAAGGCTGAAAACTACCGGAGGGCTGAATGCCCTGGCCCTTAGCCCAATCATCAAAAGAACAAAATGGGGGAGGAAATAAACAGAGTCAAGGCCGCATGAAATGACAACATTGTAGAAGATGCAGTGCTATTTGCATTTGGCACTCAATACTTTTATTTCAAAGTTCATGGAAACACTTCCTGGGGGTAATTAATAAGAATAATAAGCTTTCAAGTCAAACACACACACACACACACACACACACACACACGTGTGCTGCTCCTCACCCAAATCCCTACAATTAAAACAACCACCTCGAAACTGGTGTGGCCCAGGGTTAACTCCAAGGACACTTAAAATGCAAAGGAATGAGAAGTAAAAGAAAAATCGTACAAATAATACCCTAAACAAATGGTCAATGGCTCCCCACACAGCCCAAGGCTGCATCCCTTGTGTGCACCCTGGTCTTAAATGAACATTAGCAACCACACTGGGGTTCTCTGGGGGCCAGACACAGATCACCAACCCTGCTATTAACTGAGAAGAATGCCTCTCCTCCACCCAGACTTAAAGAAGAACCTGACAGCACTCATTGTTAATATCCTCTGTTCAACAATGCATGTCACTAACAAGAAGTTACAAAATCCCTCTTATCACAAGTACATCATGACTGACTGTCTCGGCTGAGCCTGCAGTAAGCTGCACTGGCACATCTCATAAAACTTTTTGATAAGTAAAAATGTGCAATACCCGCCCTAGCCGGTTTGGCTCAGTGGATAGAGCATTGGCCTGCAGACTGAAGGGTCCCAGGTTCGATTCAGGTCAACCTTGGTTGCAGGTACATGCCCTGTAGGGAGTGTGCAGGAAGCAGCTGATCAATGTTTCTCTCTCATCGATGTTTCTAACTCTCTATCTCTCTTCCTCCCTCTCCGTAAAAAATCAATAAAATAAATTTTTAAAAAATGTGCAAAACCCTTTAATGAAACATCTCTCACTCGATGAAAATGGTATCCTCAAGAAATAATCAGACAAGCATGCAATGATACAGGAACAAGAAAGTTTGTGTGATGCCTTCTGTAAGTGAAACAACTAGGAACAACCTAAAATGGTCATATAGCTGACGATACCTGCCCAGGAGAAAGGGGCAGGGCCACTCTTAGAATTGACACCTAGGACCCCTGCGTTGGGCTGTAAGCTTTAGAGTGCCCTGTACATAACAAAGGCACACAAGAAAGTTAACAGCCGTTCTTCAAAGAGCTAATCATGGTCTTGGGTGAACAATATTATTAATTTCAAACTTGCAGTAAGTGGCAGTAATTTGGTATGAACTATTATTTTGCATTAATAATATTAGCAAAAGCTTCCCGCAACCCCAAACAGAATGAATTTAGCCATTTCACTTTAAAAATGTGTTTTTTTTAAATATTAGAGAAAAATTTTCCTCAATCAAAACGGAACAAATGTGAAACACGCAACAAAATTGATATTTCAAGAAAATACTTAAAAATCAGATTAAGGAAATAAAAACATTTGCATGACAGAAAAGGAAAAAATTTACACACACGTGTTCCCCAATCATTTTTATGTAAATTTTCATGGCTAAGGTGTATTAAGGTATATATATAGTCTCATCTGAAAACAGATTTTTAATGAATTAACTTCTGTGTTCAGTTTTCTTTATAATATGCACAGCATTGAAAACTTTGAAAAACAATTTAAGAAATGTTTAATGGGCCTGAAGATCATTTTAAGAGATGGTATGGCTCAGTGGTTGCATCCCAACCGATGAACCAGGAGGTCATGGTTTGCTTCCTGGGTTGAGGGCTAGGTCCTCAGTGGGGGGTGGGCAGGAGGCAGCCGATCTATGATTCTCTCTCATCATTGATGTTTCTATCCCTCTCCCTTCCTCTCTGAAATCAATTAAAAAAATGGTGAGATTCACAATGACAGTGACAAAATAAAGTTACAAAACTGTGTAAACCCTGTAATATCAATAATTTACCGTATGCAATCCTATTCCTTTTTAAATCTAAATATGGCTGTATGAGTTCTGTTGACAATGCCAGTAGCTAATGCCCAGCCTTAACAAAGCAAGCAGGCCTTCTCCAAACTGAAATTAATACAAAAACAAATCTAAGAACCACAATGACTCAAGAAAGGTTTTCTACTTTGGCGCTACTATCAGTAATACACAAAGTATTGTGAGCATCATGACTACAATAAAATTAGTGATTCTCCTGAAATAAGGGCAATCAGAAGAGATTTAAATTTCTTTGGCCTGGTGGACACATTTTCTGAAAAGCCCTCAGAGCAAAAGAAGCAACAAATGTTATCAAGGAAAGCTCCCTGAGCAGCGGTGCTCTCTGCTGTCATCGTCACCCCACGAGCGTTCACCAGCTAACAAGTAGAGGGCAACTGATATGCAGAAACTCTGGGAAAGGAGCCAGCATCTGTACTCGAAAGTGGAGATTCCATCAGAAAATCTGAAGGAGGAATACTCCATTAACTGAGCAGCAGAGGTGGGGAGAAAAATTACAGTCTTCCAACCCTTTCCTTTAATAAAATAAACACTTCTCCAAAACCCAGTTTTCTAAGCGCCTTCTTTTACAATCTCCCTACCATCCTCAGGAGGTTGGGGCCAGCGGCTTTAGAAGTCACATTTCACAAAGGAACAGCAGCTGCTTGTCTTTCCGAAGTCAAAAACAAACCAAATAAAAATTAGGGGCATGTTCAAAAGCTGATTCACGATTTCCTGCTGGGTTTGCAATGTTTCTGGGGTGTGGATCACTTGTTTTCCCAAACTCCCATGCTGTTTTCAACTCACAAATCACTAAGTGCCTACTGTATATGGCACTTTGGCTAAGGACAACCAACAGGAGAGAAGAGCATGGCCAGGCTGTGAAGAGCACAGAGGCTCTGGAGACTACTTGTCTGGGTTCAAATCCTGTCTGTCACTTTCTAGCTGTGTGACACCGGGCCAATGACTTAACCTCTCTGTGCCTCACTATCCTTACGCACACGGTTGCTAAATGGATTAAATGAGGTATTGAATATAAAGTGCTCAGGAGCATGTGGGGCACATAGAGAGCACTCAGTAAACATTAGCCTTATTTATCACTGTCTTCAAAGAATTGGAAAATGCTTTGTAATTAATAAAAAAGATTATGAGGCCCTGACCGGTTTGGCTCAGTGGATAGAGCGTTGGTCTGAGGACTGGGGGGTCCCAGGTTCGATTCCGGTCGTGGGCATGTGCCTTGGTTGCGGGCACATCCCCAGTGAGAGGTGTGCAGGAGGCAGCTGATCGATGTTTCTCTCTCATCGATGTTTCTAACTCTCTATCCCTCTCCCTTCCTCTCTGTAAAAAATCAATAAAATATATTTTAAAAAAAGATTATGAGCATCCCCCCTCCCATCATAAAAAAAAAAATCTGTACCTGAGGAGAAAGTAAAGGCGGTCCAAGGATAGAATCCCATCCTTAAGGACCTTTCAGTGCAAACGAGGTGATAAAATCTGTAAATGGGATATTCAACCTCTCAAGGCTGTTTACTCACTTGAGAAGGGGTGGGGTGGGGGAAGGTATGTAAAGCCTCTGAGGACAGGAGTGAATTCCTAAGATGACCAGGGCAGAAAGGCAGGGCCAAGTTCAGAGGACAGAGAGGTCGGGGTCCGCGTGAACTAGCCCTGTCAGAGGCGGTTTCAAAAGGGAGCTGCGCAGGCAGGCCGTCTGATCGGCAGCGAGGGCAGCCTGCACAGAGGTGCGGGCAGGGCTACTAAGGGAGGTCTCCGGAGTCCAATCCAGGCGGGGATGAATGAAGACAGTTGCAAGGTCAGAAGGCCTGAAAACCAGACTCGGGAATGTGGACTTGATTTTGTAAGCAATCCAGAGATGCTTTAAGACAGAATTCTGGAAATGCAAACCCTGTATTGTACAGAGCGTACAGGCTGAAAGGGAGCAGATTCATAAATGCAATCCAGCCCCAGAAACCACACCTGGGAAAGCTCGAAGGCTGAGATTTCCCTGCGCCTGTGAGTGCTGGGGCTCGCTCACCACCGACAGTCGCCCGTGCTTCATTTCTCAGTTACTATAACTAAACTCTTATTATTACTCACCCACCTACCCCCCTGCCAAGTGATCTGTAAATCTTATCTCCCATTCCATGCAAGGTCAACAAGATTGTGTCCACTTACAGTCCAGAGAAATAAAGGCCAGGACGGTCAGGTAACCTGGCCAAGCTCCCCAGTGGGGAGGGGTATAGGGGGCTTCCAGGGGCCACATCTTTTCTACTTTTAGGATGGGGTGCTTCTCCCTCCGCCCAGGGGCCTTTCGGCATGAGGAAGTCTTGCCAAGATTAACCTAGACTTTCCGGGTTACTCATTCTTGAAATGTTCCCTGCAAATTAGTGACATGAAAATGTTACATAGCAATTACCCTGAAAGCAAAATTTTGAAAACCCATTAACCAAAAGGTAGCCTCGCCTACCAATCTCAACAGAAGGGCACCTCCCAGGCTCGTGTCCTTACAGGTGACCCCACTTAAAGCCAGCAGAGCTGGAAAAGCAAACACTCTGCTTGCTCCCTTCACCGCCCTGCTTGATATGAAGGCCCTGCCTAGGCTGGTTTGTGCCTGATTTTGTAGAGGCCACATGGTAGGCGGGGAGCAGCCCTTCCCGAAGCCCTAGCAGGGAGATTAGGGCTCCCTGCTGGCAACAACTGTCTTGCTCACAGCTGCTCTGGGGGATTTGATGATCCCCATGTGACAGGGGCCAAAGAATGTACTCAACAATAGGAGTACTCAACAAGAGGGCGTGCAAAAAAGGCAAGGCAACGTAACTCCAATTGTGAGAAAAGGCAAATGCTCTGATTCTATTATACAGTCGTCAAAAGGGTGGGCTTCAGGATTTGGTGAGACAAGGCAGTCCTCAGCATTTCCCTTTTGCCTGGGAGAGATGATTTGTGCGGAGGGAAGGAGCTGCCAAAAATAAGTCTTCTTTTTTTTAAACCAAAACAAGAAATATCAATAAGCTCTAAAACCAAGCAAAATAAAATGCTATGAAAAAGATAGGCTCAAACACTCTTAGCACCTTACATAGCTTGTTGAATAACTCCAGGCAACAACCAAACCCAAACCGAGTGTTCGGGAGGAAAAAGGTGATTCCACTGAACCTCTGGCGAGTTGAGTTTGTTCCAACCTGGAGCGAACCAGGCTGTAAGAAATAGTGGAACACATTCTAGTTGGACCTAACCATTTATCCCTTAAAACATTCATACCTGCTTCCTGTACCTGGATGTCTGAGTATATGTGTGTCCATTCTACATATTTATTCTGAAAAACTAAAGCGTGTGTATGTCCCATTAACAGTCCTCAAAAGAGTTTCTGCTTGAACAGCCATTGTGCCCCTCCTATTCCTAGAATGGAAAACAGAAAAGTCAAGCTCATGTATGGGTTCAACTGGTAGGTGCTTACTTGGCCCTCCGCTGTTCTCAGCCCTGTACTTGGCCCCGGGGACATGGAAACAGCGTCCACTTCAAAATATCAACATCACATTTGCACAGTAGTTTGGCCACTGTGTTTTCTTTAATTGCTATTTTTTTAATTGCTTTGGTTGCAGACAGAGCAAAACCTAGCTGCTGCCTAAACTTTTGAACAACTTACCTCCAAATGCTAAAGAAAAACACACCTAGTTTTCCCAGAAGTGTACACACAATTTACTTGAGAGTAGCCATAACTATCTCAAGGCAGACCACGAAGAAACAAACCCTGAATGTGGGGTGTTCAGACTCTCCAATCCCGGGGTACACTTTGAAGTCAGTAGCCATCAGCTGAGGAGGGCGAGCCTCACAAGTGTCCCATCTTTGCCCTCTGTTGCTGGTGGAAATGTTCATGTTGAGGATATGTTCATTTATTTAAAAATATATTTTTTAATTTTGTGGCGTATTTCTAATCAGCCTTCAACGTTTTGCCCCTGAGATGGAGGCCGGCAGGAAGATAGATGGCTGCTGCACTTACAGCAGAAACTCCAAGGCAAGAGGGCTGTGCATGCAACACGCATGAGAATTCATTTCATGCAGCAACCGCTTTGTGGGTACAGCTCAGTAGTCCTCAAGTGGCGGTGATTTTGCTCCCCAAAGCTCATCTGGCAATGTCCGCAGACATTTTAGTTGTCAAAAATTGGGGGATCTACTAGCATCTAGGGGCCAGGGATGCTGCTCAACACCCTACAAGGCACAGAACAGTCCCCCTGAAACAAAAAATGAACCAGCCCCAAATTACAATGGTACCCAGTTTGAGAAACCCTGGTCCTGCTCTGAATAACAGCTGCTAGTCCCAGGTAACTCCTGTTTCCTTATTATTTGGCCATTCATACATGAAGCTAATACATACAACATTTCCTTCAATGTTTTGTTCTCAACCATTAGCATTAGCTTCAAATTGTCCAACAAGCAACAAGTCATTATGCCTAAATCACAACGGGAAAACTACCAAAGAATAGGGTACCCCTAAGTGATAAGGGGGCCGGCCCTCCAATTTCGCTGTCCTTGGAAATATCACTTCCACACTTGGTTCCTGCTCTCACGGGACTTTAACAAAAGGATGACCTGTTATAAAGCATTAAACACAGAGACTAATTTAGGAGTTTGTTTTCAATTAATACAGCAACGTGTGGCCACCCTCATTGGCCCTGCTGGCCTCCATCTCAGGGGCAAAACGTTGAAGGCTGATTAGAAATACACCACAAAAAATTAAAAATATAATTTTAAATAAATGAAAATATCCTCAACACGAACATTTCCACCAGCAACAGAGGGGAAAGGCTCTGGATTCTAGAACAAGCTCTTCAACCTCGGGCAAGTGACTTAATCTTTGACTTAAAATGCTTCGACTAGGAAATGAAGGGGATGGATGATCACTAAAAGCCAGCTTCACTATTGTATCATTGAAATAAAATCCAACAACCAGGTTACCTGACACTGAACCAAGGTACAGTGTGAGGAAAAAGTTTTTCAACCAGAAAATGTGAGAGGCATCTGTCCCACATTATCCTGAAGTTCCCCCCACTTGCACTAGGGGGCAGAGTTCTTCCCAAGGGGAGACCACAGACCCCCCGTGATTCAGGCAGGCTTCACGGAGACTGAGATACCAAAAAACTCAATACAAATTCTATGTCCCATCATATCTCCTAAGAAACCCAGAATACACAAAAACAAAACAACGCCAATAAAAGTTAAGAATTAGTGTCCTGCAGGCATAGCCTAGGTTTTCCAACTGATAAAAGCCCACTGATCTTTCATCATGGTTTAATCTGCAACCCTGCAAAAAATTCTGGTGCCTTCTTGCAGGCATGAAGTTCTACGGATTAGAGAATACTACAGTCTCACATTTACAGATTTCGTTCTTTGGAAAAAAAAACACGTAAAAATACATATTAATGGATGATTAATTCCTTCCCAGCCCACATCTCACAGAGAATATGGGTGTCACATGTGAGATGCCACTATGAAAAAGCTGGGTATGACTGTTACACAAGAATACACTTATCACTTTGGCCATTATAAATAGTTGTCTAAGTGGGCATCCCAAAAGCAGAATGACTGGAAATATTATATCCAATTAGGTCTGAAAAAGCAAGTTAGGGAACACGGATGCAACCCCTCACCAATCTAATTGGCAGGAACATTCCCAAACTGTCCTGGATTCACAAAACACTCCCCTGGCTTTCAATGAGAGTCACATCTGACTCCCTTAAGCCCACTAAGTTTACGTTGAGCCACTTCAAACCTCAAACTTAAACAGAACTTATTAAATAAACACAACCAAGAAAGGAATGGGAGCCAAGAAACCACAGTGACTCCGGACCCCAGGGGGAGAGAAAGGGGAGAGGGTTCTCCAGGCAGGGATTTCCAGTCGCTGTGGTGTCCCGCCCTCAAGGAACCTGAAAGGGGCATCAGTTGAAATTTTTTTAAAAATAGTCATTGTTTGCCCTAAACGACTTTCTTTACATTCAAATTCAAAATCTGCCAAGGGCGGTCAACACAAACACCTGACCTTTTGATCTCAGCATCTGGAAGGACCTCAAACCCTCCAGAGCGCTTCTTGGTGAGAACTGCCAGTCCCACACACCAAAGGTCCAGCGGGCAGGGGCCACGGCGACGGTCACACCCGCCTTTCCCGCTCACACTGCACCCCAGCCGGCTCCCCTGGCAGTGTGTGCGCCCCTCGCGCAGGAAGCCGGCACGCTGTGCAAAGGAAACAGCAGACCTTTCCTGGAGCAAGGCACGTCCCGGTGGAGCATCTGATGGGGCTTCCTGCACCCAGGTAGCCGGGCGAGCAGAAGTGCGGGCCAGGACCGGGCGCCCGCCGCCTCGCCTCCCGCGGGGCCGCCGGTGAGCCAGCTCCCCCGCCAGAGGAGGCTCACCTTCGCTACCTCCCGGGGCCCCGCGGAGGCGCGGGACAAAGCAAAACCTGCCTCGGCTCACTCATCCCGGGGCTCCCCCGGGGGGTGAGGGGGTGATTGCTGACGATTCCCGGGAAGTTTCGCCCTCCGCGACTTAGAGGATGGTACCGGGCGAGCGCCCGGCGCGGCGGGCAGACCCCTCCTCCAGGGCACCGGGGCCAGGTCCCGGCAGGAAGGCAGCCCGCGCCGGGAGGGCGGCGAGCGCACTCACCTCGGGGAAGAAGTTGTCCATTGTTGCAGCGCGTTTCCGACCTGCCGGAGTCGGGGGTCCAGCTCCAAGAAGTCAGCCCAGCGGAAGGTCCCGGGAAGAAACCATGCATGTCACGGCGCGCCGGCCAGGAGCTCCAGCCCTCGGGGCTCTCCCGCGGCCATCGCCCGATGCCCTGCTCGTCCTTCGCACCTTTTGTTTGCCCAGACCCGACTCCCCAACTCCTCCGTCCCAAACGCAGCCTTTGTCTCCTCTTCCTCCAAGTTGTTCACTTCTGGGCGCAGCGCACGCGAGCGGAGAACAGCTGGTGGCACATTCTTCCCCGGGGCCAGGGAGCGCGGCGGGGGGCTGCGGAGAGCTCCCTCTCCCTCTGAGCCGGGGCCCGGGGCGCTGGGCGCCGGCACCGGGACAGCGGCCACAGGGCGAGCCCGGAGTCGTGCTCCCGGGGCGAGCGCCGCCGCGGTGAGTAGTCGGGCGCCGTGGCTCAGCCGGCTCCGCGAGGCTCAGGGACTTGCAGACCGGAGCACACGCCCCGCCCCGATCCGCGCGCCAGGCCACGCCCACCCGCCGCGTCGCCCCGCCCCTCCAGGAGCCAGCCCGGAGCCAACCCGGCCGCGCGCCCCGCCCCTCCTACCAACCAGGCCCCGCCCACGCCGCGTCGCCCCGCCCCTCCAGGAGCCAGCCCGGAGCCAACCCGGCCGCGCGCCCCGCCCCTCCTACCACCCAGGCCCCGCCCACTCCGCGCCCGGGCTGCACCAGGCTCTGCGGAGGGCGGGGAAGACGGGCTCCCAGTGGCTCCACTCATGTCCCCGCCTCCCCACCTAAAGGCTGGCGGGGGAGTTGACTCTTCCCTCTGGTGATAGAAACCAAAGAGTCACCGCGGAGGAGGGGTGGAGAGATTCCTTCGTCCCTTTGATCTCCCGCAGACCCTGGAACCCGCTCAACACGGATCTCATTAATGCGGCTCGGCAGACGAGCGACCCCGGGAAGGAAGCGCGGTCCGCGGAGCTGCCCTGGCTGTTGGGTCAGATCAAAGCGATGAACCGAGGCTCATCAGAATTTCTGGAAGCCGCTTTCCCGTCTTGAGTTTCTCTCCTGCGGTCAGGCTCACAGGCGTTTTCCTAGCCGCAGGGGTGGGGGATGGGGGGGAGCAGTTTTGTAAACTGGAAGAGGGCGTGGCCAATTGCACCTTTAAAAACTTTAACCTGGTTCTGGGACCTAAAGGAAACGGAGATAAGAAAGTCGGATGGAGGAAGGATCAAATCCACCGGTTTCCTGGATGGCAGGTCCTCCAGCTTTAGCGTGCACGGGAATCACTTGGGAAATGTGTTAAAATGCAGGTTGGAGTTCAGTGGGGCGAGCGCTGACCATCTGCGTTCCTAACCAGCCCTCAGAGGGTGGCACCTGGACCTGTGCAGATCTGCACACTGAAGCCTCTCTGTCACAGGTAGAGAAATGATGCAGGACAAAGGTTTAGAAGCTCCTGTAACGATTTTAAAACGCCAGGACATCCAAGCGCATGATCTTTGGACTCTTTGAACCGAGTATAAACCAGTTTGGGTGTTGTCAGACTGCATGGTGAGTCATATACCTGGCACAGCAGGGACCTCCTATTGGTTCCTGGCAGACTGGAGACAAAAATGACTGGTTCTTCACCACAAGTCGTTTGAAACGCGCTCACTGGGATTTGCCAACTCACGCTTTCAAACTCAAGCCAGAAAGTTACATCTTCCAGAGAAAGCCTACCCGGAGATGCCAAGCCACTCACCCTGCTTTCAGCTCCACCGAGACGTGGGTGTGGCTTATTCCTAAGACCACTGAAGAAGCTACATCCTATTGTAAGGGGCTTTTTATTGGTGTCCTACCCATCTTCAGTTGGGAAAATGGAAGCTCCTTAAGAAAGGGAACTGCGCTTTCAAATATGCATCCCCCGTCTTTCTCAAAGAATGAATGAACCCTTGTGTGAAACTCCTAGGATGTTTACAACCCTTCTCGGAGCCGTTCTCCAGCATTAATATTTATTCAGCCCACCCACGCCCCCTTTTGAAAAATGTCATAGTATAAGTTTGTGATAGTGCACTACGCTGTTGCCCTATTTCATAGGTTTAGAAGTAGACGCTTGGGCCAATAAAGACTGTGTCCCAGATTGAAGATGGAGCCAGGATAAATAACAGCAATCCCAGGCACCAAAGTGCTTCGTCAAATGAGTCCTCCAGCCACCTGTGTTCAAATACGGGAGCAGAACAATTAGAGTCATTATGGTATTATTAATCTGTACAGATCATCTTCCAAGAGAAATTACCAGGCAGCTTGTTCAAGTGGGTGTGTGGGTGGGGCGTGCATCCCAGCAACAGCCCAGGCAGTGAGTAATGTATTGGGCAGGCTCGGCCAAGACACTTTCCAATATTGGCTCATCCATCGTAACAATTTACCACACTAGTACATGTTAGTAATAGAGGAAGGTAGGGAGAGGGGGCAGTGAGGGAGTAGATAGACACATTCCCCTCCATTTTTATGTACACCTGAAACTGGGCTAAAAATAAAGTCTAAGTTTTTATAAGTCACATTTCTGTTGTTTAAGAAGATAAGAGTTAATTACCCCCCCCCCCAACTTGACTCATATGAAAAACATGAGCCAGATCCAATCCATAGGGCTGAATTTTACTAACTTATTATAATTTAAAAGTTTATCTTGCCTGGGACTGTTGTTACAAAAAAAAAAAAAAAGCTTGTTTCTTAATCTCAGGTGTGGGCTGAGTGCCTAAGCATCTGAATGTTAGTAAGCACCCTACTAAGCAATTCTGACTGTGAGGATCAGAATTCATCAGATTTTCCTCATAAATGTACATTCTCAAAGAGGTGTAAAGGTAAACTGAACAGTTAGGCTATTTGCTGAATAAACAGCAAAGGTCGTGTTTTATATTTTAAGCTTTCTAAATAGGATATCCAACCTTCATGTATTTGGGGTTGAATCCTTTGTTTAAAAGGACTCTTACCATTTACAAGGGCTTTGACAAAATTGGGCAAAGATGGGGAAGCATTTTAAATCCATAGATTTCTAAGACTATCCACTTTTGTCACCATGTTTAAAAAGTTAAGTGCTTCCTTTCGAGGGTCTGTGGGACCCTTTGGTCAAACCTGTTTGGGCTGAAACAGTTAAACCCAGAAGTAACGGAGGCTCAGGAATGTTAATGCTCTAAGACAAAGCTTTCCAGTTATCCTACTTATTTCTCAGACACCATGCTAATGGGGTGTTATATCAAAACATCAATAAAGGTCAAATAACAGTCTCTTATTTAGCTGCACAAATTAATCCACAATTGACAAAACTTTACCTTAATATAGGTGGGACCATTTTGCCACTCTAGAAGGATTATGTATGCATATGTGTGAGTGAAGTACTACAATGGTCCTGTTTTGTTTTCCACCCAAGAGTTTGTTTTTAGTTGAAATGGGTTTTCTTAACTTCCTTTGTGATTTCAAATTGCTTTCTTCGCTGTTATTCTGTTGCTTTTCAGCAGCTCTTAATCTAGGTGTGTTTAGTGTGGAGCGGCTCTCCCATTACCTTTGTTTTTATAAAACACTCACCTCTAATTGCTCCAATCAGAGTAATGGTTTAATTACTAGTTACGGAAAGGGAAAGTTCTAGAAGTTTCTTTCACACAAATTAGAGGTTAATAACTGACACAACTGTGAAGTAGTCTCCTTCGCGTTTAACTAAACATTTCCTTCTTTCGGGTCACTTATAGTCCTGGATGTTTAGACATTTGTTTGTCTTTTTGAACAAACAAAAATTAAGGGAGTGTTTAAATTAAGGGAATTTTAAACTTTTGTAGACAAGTGTTTCTTTTATTTCTCATAAGTTGCAATTCAAAAATTGGAAGGACATTTCTTTTCCATGTGAAACTGCTATGGTGAAAGATTTCTATAAAAAGAATAAAATTGAGGAGGGGGGATACTTGAAACACTTCACCTTGTGATAGAATTAAACAAGTACAAAAGTACGGAAGTAAAGCAAGGATAAGACACTAAAAAAACAAAAACAAAAAAAACACCCCTCATTTGTTAGCAGTCATTTTTCTAAACAAGATGGGCTAGGGCACTCAGTGGACAGTTGATTCTGCCTAAATCCCAGTCACTTCAGAACTGCAAGAATGCTTTCTCAATTGAGAACCCACACAAACACCGAGAGTTGTTTTCATAAATTAATTCATTTCTGTTTAAAGTGGCGAGTCCCGTCTTGCTGGTTGTGATAAACAAATGGTATAAATCCTGGGAACACTCGCTGAGGGTCTGTTCTGCCCCAGTGGACTGGGTTCCACAGTTCCCCTCCTTCCCCACCTCCTTATATCTTCCTGCTCCCATCTTTCCTTACAGTGGCTCCGAGGCTGATCCAGAGTTAACCATCTCTCCACCTCTGTTGTTACTGTTGCTAATGCTAATGTTTACCACTTGTGCCCTCACATATTCCTCCCCCTTCCTGAATCTTTCTGCTGACATTATCCACGCCAACATGTGCGACTGTGTGTATTTGACTTGAAAATAGCTGTTTTTGAACCTAATTGCTCCCTGACCTGTGAAGCCATCTCTTTTCAAACCCCTAACTTTTCACTGTCTACCATTCATCTCTGAACAATCAACTCCAACGCCTTACAATGGGATTTTTGCCCTTCATCCCACTCTCTTGAAGATGGCCGTGACCTCAAAATAATCAAGTTCAATAGCTTGTTCTCCAATTTCATCCTCCTTGACATTACCCCTCTTGTGAAACTCTCTAACATCGTAGTTTCCAGGGCTAACTTCGCTGTTGTGCAACCTGCAGAGTTGGTTGCACAGGCTCAGAAGGGTCCCGGTTCTTGGTTTTGCCGTCGTAAAATTCTTGTTGATCTTTTAACAAAGGGCCTTGCTTTTTTTCCCTTCTGCGCTGGGTCCTGGAAAATTATGTAGTCATTCTGACCTCGCTTTTCTCACACTGCATTGGTCTGGTCCTCCCACCTCTTTGACTTGTTTCTCTGCCACGTTTACAGGTTCCTCTCTCCCTCCATCCTCCAAAATGTGCTCATTCCTAAGCATATATTCTCTTCCCCACTCTTACATTCTCAGTATTACATTAATCCTCAGTATTTCCACTGCCATCTCTTCATAATGATGTCCAAACCCATAACTCAAACTCTGAACTCCCCTCCCCATATTTTCAAACATCTGTTGGATTTTTTTCCTAGTGAGGGTCTTCTCATCCTTTATATGCCCAAACTAAACCTTTATTCTCCTCACCAACATCTACCAACTTTCCTGTATTTATTAATGGAATAATCATAAGTCAGTCATCTTAATGAGTGGATATCGTCATGTAGGGCTGCCCCATATCTTCCAATAATCCTATCCATGTGCTAGAAGGTCCTCACGTTGTGAATCCCTCCAACCCAATGAAAACCTTCAAGCTTCATTTGCTCCAAACACGCAACTTCAGTTCTACCAGATGGTCGTGCCCACTGAAGATTTAACTCATGTTGGTGGCCCAGGCCGGGCAGAGGCAGCATGTTTTCGTGGCCAGCGGCGGGGCAGCTGCCTCCAGACTGCAGAAGGAAAGGCAGGTTTCCTAGATTGGCAGGTGGAGCAGCCTCTGACCAATCAGGCCTGCTCTGTGCTCTGGTTCTAAGAATAGTTTCTGGAACCTTTGCCTAAAGCCCATCCTCCAGCTCTGCCAATGATACAGCAAACTTTGTAACACTCTCTACTAAGTCTCCTTTTGTTCTCTGAAATAGATTTTGTTGCTTACAATTTTAGGAGGACTGACACCCGCAGGTTGAAGAAAGTGGGCCACTATTGAAGAAGGTGGGCTTGGGCATGTGTTCCTCAAAACGGTCCATGGCCCTTTTGGTGCTAGGACTTGGCTAGGACTAGTAGTGCTATCCAGGCCACCCTGGACCCAGACCAGGTCCTGTGTGGGCTTTACTCACAGTCTTTCCCCATTGGGGGCCCTCACTAACCCCCTGTCCTGCACATGGTGTCATCCAGAAGTCCAGAGCTGGCATTTTGGGGGAACCTCATGGAGCTTATGGATTCTCAGTGACTCACTCACCCCGGACAGAGGCAAACTGCAGTACTCTTGGCCACCAATAGTCCCCTAGTGGTGGGACTGTTGGCCTTAGCCATGTGTGTGACCTCCTGTGTCAGGCCTCACCTATGTGTCCTGACAAACAGTGGTACTGCCTGGGCCTATAGCACCCTTTGCAGTGGGGAGATAGCAAGCGTCTTTACATTGTGTGGCCCACCCTAGGCACACAGAACAGTTATCCTACTCCCTTCACTGGCTCTGAGCCTCACATCAGGCAATCTTCCCAGGTTAACTGCACCCACATTCTCCTTGTAGACAGTTGCTCAGCATTGTCAATCAGCCCTTGCAATCAATGTCCTCTCTTGCCTCTAATCAGTATGGTATCTTTAGTCTTGTGAGGTGTCCTTAATCTGAGCCAAATGAGAGATGAACATTTCTTGCATGAATGAGACATCTCTTCCCACACCCTCATAGCCCCAACCCCACCTCCCCACTGGTGGTGGTGCTGGAAAGCCAGGGGCACTGGGCACTGAGATCAACCATGTGCTCAGGATGCCTTGATTACAGCCTGTGAAGTCCAGGAGAAGATATAATTGGGAGATGTGTTGTTCAATGGTTATGCTATAAAATTCTCAATGGTAAAATTTTTAAAATTTGTTTTTCAATTAGTGTTGACATGCAGTATTAATTTCAGGCATACACATAGTGATTAGACATTTCTACACCTTACAAAGTAATCCCTTGGATAAGTCTAGTACCCATGTGACCCTCGATGAAAAATGTAACATGACCCAGAAATGAATTATCATTCACGTTTTCCTGAATATTCTGGGTTGGACTTGCATTTGTGGTCATCATTAACAAAGCACTGTGACAACCTCTGAGAGTGCCACAGGCCCACAATGGACAACACAGGGTCATAAACAACAAAGCAGTCAGCATTAAGTAAATGGAATTAGGAAGCTAGGTACAGAGGTATGAATTTCTGTATTGTTTCAATACAAACAGGTTCTGAAGACCCAGGATACTGAATAATAACAGTTTCCCTACCCTCTTTTCATGGTGCGAGACAGAAAGTAGCCACATGTCATATTTGATAAGATGAATAGGATATGTTTTCTGAACGTAAACAGGAAAAATTGGTGCCTGGGCCCTAAGAGGAATCTTTATGTACACTCATCAGAATAAACAAATACTCAAGGACTTATTAAATCTCCATGGAGAAATAACCTCACATGGGCCCAAGCATTTTGTAACATTTTAATTAAATTATTTATATATACTGGTATACAGGGGTCCCACACACGCTATGGGAAGCCCTGAGGAACAATACAGAAAGCCTAAGGCTGGCATACAAGTGAGAAACTTGGGGACAGGACTCATGAGATACAGCACAGGGTCGATTCTACGCAAACTCTTCAGCAACCTGGCAAGGCCTTGCTTTCCCAGCTGACATGGCCTGAAACCACTGCGATTGCTTTTGCTTCTTTAATGAGTTAGGAATATGTTTAGAACGTTCTTTCTAATGTTTCCATTAAACGCAAGTGTGCTGTTGCTGGGAGTATTAAGGGGGGGGCGGAAATCAGGTAAGTGCAGAGAGTTGTTACTATAAGAATGTCCAGGACAGAGTTGTATAGAATAGTTAGGAGCCTGGACAAGGCATCCATGCCTCGAGGCAGGAGGCAGGCTGAGTGACAACTGCAAGGCAGCCACTCTTTATGTTAGTTACTATTTCTCTGTATGAGCCACCTAAAGGGAAGTGGATTCAGACACCAGTGATTTATGATTTCTCACAATTCTGTGGCTTGACTGGACTTGACTGGGCTTGATGGCTGCTGCTGTCAAGCGAGCTGTCTCAGGCAGCTTTGGGCAGATGGGTGCTCCGCGGCGCCTGGTCTTAGCACAGGGTCTTCCCACACACAGCAAGAGCCTGGCTGGGGCAGTAGGGACAGCTGGCCGCTCTCTCCACGTGTCTATTTCCACACTATGGAGGTCTCAGGATTTCATTGACAGTGTGTTCATTGCATTTAGTACATTAATAATATTGTGCAACCATCTATCTAGTTCCAGAATATTTTCATCACCCCCAAAGCGGAGTTCATACCCATTAAGCAGTCACTGAGATTCCCACTACCCTCTGGCAACCACTAATTTGCTTTCTGCCTCTATGGATTTGCCTATTCTGTAAATTTCATATAAATGGAGTCATATATACCTTTTGTCACTGACTTCTTCATTTCAGCATAATGTTTTCAGTGCTCGTCAGTGCCATAGCGTGTACCAGCTTTTCATTCCATTGAATGAGTAGACCACATCTTGCTCATCCATTTGTCAGCTGATGGACAGTTTGGTTGTTTCCACTCTTTGGCTATTGTGAACAGTGCTGCCGTGAACACTTGTGTACCTGTTTTTAATGCTCACACCCAGGAGTGGAACTGCTGGGTCACATGGTAATTCTATGTTTAGCATTTTGAGGAACCAGCAAACTGTACCCCTCGTGGCCATTTTTAATCTACCAAACTCTCCATATTCATTGATGTGGAGATATGAGTAAATAAAAGTTACCGAATGATATGTTTCATCTGTATGTTACAGAAATTCAAAACAGACAGTGGTTTAAGGCAGGCATGTTTATGTTTCCCTCACAAACAGGGCCTGGAGGCCCAGGATGTTCCATAAGGCTTTCAGGGACCCTCTGCCTCTCTCTGTGGGTGACCATAGAGGAGGTTTCAGCTTCCTAAGCAGCAGGAAGCAGCAAGGGATGATGACTTACCAGGGTTGTGGGAGAGTGTGGGAGGGGGGGAAGGGAAAGGGGAGGCATGGGGGTGGGGGGAGAGAGCAGGCCCGCTGCCTGTTAAGGCAGATTCCCAGGAGTCATCACACAGCACACTGACTCCTATTCTATTGAGCAGAACTTAGTCATCAGATGCAAGGAATCCTGAGAAATGTGATGTTCATTCCAGGTTCTTCTTTACTCAGCCAGAAGCTATTACTTGCAAGAAGGAAAGGATAGATACTAAGGAACCGCTGCCTGTCTCTTCCATCTGATAAAATTAATCATGTAGAAAGCTTTGGAGAAAAAAACAAACAAAATGTTTAACAGCTGTTATCTCTAGATAACAAGGACTGGGGCAATTTAAAATTATTCTTGCCCTGACCAGTTTGGCTCAGTGGATAAAGCGTCGGCCTGCAGACTGAAGGGTCCCAGGTTCGATTCCGGTCAAGGGCATGTACCTTGGTTGCGGGCACATCCCCAGTAGGGGGTATGCAGGAGGCAGCTCATCGATGTTTCTCTCTCATTGATGTTTCTAGCTCTCTATCCTTTTCCCTTCCTCTCTGTAAAAATCAATAAAATATATATTAAAAAACAAATAAAAAAATTATTCTTGGGCCCTGGCCAGGGAGCTCAGTTGGTTAGAGTACCGTCCTGATATGCTAAGGTTATAGGTTTGATCCCTGGTCAGGGCACATATAAGAATCAACCAATGGATGCATGGATGGGTGAACAACAAATCCATGTTTCTCTCTTCCTCAATCAATTTAAAAAATTATTCTTGACCCTTGTCTATATTTTTTGAAATTTTTGTGACGCCTGTGAAATTAGAAAGTAATTATTATTTTGAAGAACAAAATACACATTTCCTCTGTAAGAGCAGCACTTCATTTCTTCTTCCATTCTTTTGATTACTTAAATTTTTTTCTGTGTATGCATGATGCCAGGGATGAGAAGATATAAAGATGAGTAAGTCAGGGTCTCTAATGAAATTAATACAGCAGTTACACAAAAAGACACTAATAGATAATTTCAAAATGGCTATGGAAGTTTCTATATTAAGAAGCATACACAAAGTTTTAAGAGAAACATTAAAATAAAAAGTTAAGCCTGGGGGAGTGCTATGAGCTGAACTATGTCCCCCAGATTCATATGTTGAAGTCCTAACTCTCAGTACACTACAATGTGACTGTATTTGGAGATAGAGTCTTTAAATAGGTGATTATGTTTAAACTAGAGGCCCAATGCACGAAGATTTGTGCAAGAATAGGCCTTCCTTCCCCTGGTTGTCAGCACCATCTTTGCTCTGGCCCAGAGCCACCTTTCTGCCTTCCCATGCTGCCCAGAGGCCCAGAGCAGCGGGGCCAATGCAGAACGACTGTGTCGTCGCCATGGCAACAATGCAAGCGTCCCACCCTGCCCCCAGCTGCTCAGCGTCTGTCCGCATGTGCACTGCCCACAGTCCCTCCATCTTTGTTGGGTTAATTTACATACTCAGTCCTGATTGGTTGTGGGTGTCACAAAGGGATGGTCAATTTACATATTTGTCTATTATTAGTATAGATAAGGCCAGTAAGATAGGCTCTAATCAAATCTGACTAGTCCTTATAAGAAGAGAAAATTTGGACACACAAGGAGACACCAGGGATGCATTCACAGAGGTTATGCCGTATGAGATGCAGGGAGAAGGTGGCCATCTGCAAGCCAAGGAGAGAGGCCTCAGGAGAAACTAAGCCTGCCAACGGCTTGATCTTGGACTTCTAGAATTGTGGGGGGGGGGGAACAATGTCAGCTGTTTAAGCCTCCCAGTTAGGGGTACTTTGTTATAGCAGCACTAGATAACTAATACAGGGAGTCAGGAAACAAATTCCCAGAGCTGCACTTGAACCAGGCTCAGTGGATGAGTAAGAGTCTACCAGGTAGAAAAGAGAAAAAAGTACATTCTAGGCAAAGGGCACATGGAATGACCCAGAAGTATGAAGTATTTTCAGCATAGAGTACCAAAAATTGTTTTGGGGGAGGAGGAGAGAGAATTTAGTTATAGGAGATAAACCTGGAAAGTTTGCTATAAGCTTCTATCAAATTGGTTTACAATCAGTAGTGTACTGGTAAATGACAGCTGACCCTCTTGGGAAGATAGTCTTGAATTATACCACAGCATGTGCCCATTTCTGTGGTGTAAATGCTCTTACCTGATTTCAAGCTGCCATCACTGAACATGGCATTGAGAAGAGATGCACAGAAACTCATCATTAGTTAGTATTTCCATGGTATACATAGATACAGTGGACAAAACTAATCTCAAATGCATAGGTAATAGTAAAAAATGCACCAGAATAATTTGTAAAACATGAATGTTGAGTATTTTCTATTTTAGGACTTAATATTTACTTAACTATAATTTTATGTAACAATTTTGAATAATGGCTGTGTTTCACAACCGGCTCACAGAATTCTGAAACATTAACAATCTGTTCTCTGAGTTGGTATGAGCACACTGCTGTTCCCACCTCCCATTTCATAAATTATTAAACTTACACTTGGGTGGTTAGGACTAAAGAAAAAGGCAGCATCTGCTTGAGGAAATTACACATATGCATTCAAAATGAACTTGAGAGAGAATTGCTAAGAAGGTAGAGGGTTGTGGGAGGAGGAGAAGAATCTCTGAGGCTGTAGTTACAGTGTCAGGGGTGGGGAACATCTGGCCCACAGGCCATTTAAGGTCTGTGAAATAATTTGGTCTGGGCCTGCTAAGACATTAGGAGTGAGTTAGTTAAATGTGTGACCAAATATAGCAGGCTAATTTTTAAGTTGATAATTTTGTATAGCCCAAGAATCTTATATAATAAAGAGGTGATATGTAAATTGACCCTCATTCCATCACACAATCACAAGATAGCTGTGCCCAGCTCTGGCTGGTTTGACTCAGTGGATGGAATGTCAGCCTGTGGACTAAAAGGGTCCCAGGTTCGATTCTGGCCAAGGGCATGTACCTTGGTTACAGGCACATCCCCAGTAGGAGGTGTGTAAGAGGCAGTTGATCCATGTTTCTCTTCCATTGATGTTTCTAACTCTCTGTCCCTTTCTCTTCTTCTCTGTAAAAAATCAATAAAATATATTTTTAAAAAATTAAAAAAAGATGGCTGTGCCCACAGTAGAGGCGGGTTTCTTGTAATGAACCATAATGAGGGATCAGCAGGGACCTGAGGCTTTGTGGCGCCAGACTGGGGCAGAAGACCTGAGGCTTGTGCCCCATACAGTGGGGCTTGACAGGGAACCTCAGGTCATACCCCTTGCCTGGCCTGCCAGGTGCACCCCCACCCAGTGGGGCTTGACAGGGCACCTGAGGCTGCACCTCTCACCTGGAAGGGCTTGATGGGGAACCTGAGGCTGCGCCTCCTGCCCAGCACTGGGCCAGGGGACCTGAGGCTGCACCTCCTGCCTGGTGGGGCTTGAGGGGTGTGGGGCTGGCTGGGTCTGGATCTCACCCAATGGGGGTAGGGCTGGCCGGGTCTGGGTCTCATCTGATTTCAAGGCGCACATAAGTGGGTGGGGACTTGACCCCCTCGGCATGCTCCAGACTCTGACAGGAGGAAGATTTTCATATACATTTTACTAATTTTCTTTCATCTTTGACACTTCTATTATAGAGAAAGGACAAATAGCAATATTAAAATATTTCCTCTAATTAATTCCATTTTAATGTGCACTAATTTTGTGCACTGGGCCACTAGTGATGTTATAAGTATCCAAATGGCCCTTGGCAGAAAAAGGTTTCCCCATCCCTGGACCATCACAGAGAAGATGGGATTAACTGGAGTGGGGATACTTTTTGGAATACAGAAGGATGATGAATATTTCAGGGAGAGAGGAAATTGAGAGATGGCGAGGACAATGGAGGAGGGAATTTCAAATCCGATGCCCTCTATCAGCTCAGTCCCTTAGTAAACTGGGAGATCAGATGATTTGCACATTTATTCTGAAAAAAAAAATGTACTGGGTTAACTCATCTTGAAAGGCAGAGGATTATAGCCTTTAGAGAACAAAGGATTCTGGCTACTGTATACCATTGGGTGAGAAGGGTTAGGGAGAGGATCCATGACGCATCCATGGATGCAGGATCAAGTTCAGGTCATGAACAAGTGGGAAAGGCATCAAGAGGAGATTGCTGGAGACTCCACACTCACCGGGCTCACAGATGGGGACTCCTCCATCTTCTCTCTCAAAGCCATCATCCAACCTGGTGCTCTAGTCCCTGCTCTCACAGAGTGCATCACCTCCTCCTCATTCTCTCTGGGTCCCATCCATCTTTACCTCCTCATCCCTCCTCACTCCAGCCTTTCCTTCTTCCACACCAGACCTTTCTGCTCAGCAGACAACACGCTCTAGTAGCCCATCCTTAAATCTCTCAATTAAGATACACCTTGCCCTGGCTGGTTTGGTTCAGTGGATAGAGTGTCTGCCTGGTTTTGATTCCAGCCAAGGGCACGTACCCAGGTTGCAGGATCAATTCCCTATCGTGCCGGAGGTAGCCGATCAGTGATTCTCATCATTGATGTTTCTATCTCTCTCTCCCTCTCCTGTCCTCTCTGAAAAAAATAAAAAATAAATAAAGACACATCTTCCTCCAGCTATGACCATATTGTCTCCCCAGAGAAACATCCCAGGAATCTCTCCTCAGGGGGTCTCCACTCCCTATTACCCCTTCTTCCTCAACCTTCCCCCCTCTTCACTGTCATTGTCACCAGTGATTTCTCTGTTCTACCGCAGCTAGAGTGATATTTTAAAATGTAACTCAACAACCCTTTACTGTCGCATTTAAACTCGGCAGGGACTTACACATACCATCAAATATCAGCTCCTTTAGGCTAATTAAGTCCGGCAGGACCTGCCTCCTGTGTTCTTTCCCTGATGCTGCAAACATACCGGCCTCCTGGAGCACACCAACCAAGCTTGATCCTGCCTCGGGGCCTTTGCACATGTGTTTCCTTTATCGGCAATGTTTCCTCACCTTCAACCCACTCCAATTCACTGCATGGCTGCTTTGCCTCCTCGTTCAGCTCAGCTCAGGTGTCCTCTGATCAGCCCATCTAATTTGCACTGACACATCTGTCATATTGCATCACACTGCTCCACTGACTGTTTTCATAGCATTCAGTACTTTTTGAAGTAATCTTGTATAATCATTGTTTCCCTCAGAGGTCAGCCAACTGTGGCTTCTGAGTTAAATCTTTCACGAAGTCCGGTTTTGAGCTGCATTTATATTGGAACAGGTACACTCATTCATTTAGTCTGCCCCTGGTTGCTTTCTGAAGTCGAAACAGAAAACTTATGACCCACAGAGCCTGAACTATTTACAATCTGTCCCTTTCAGAACAGATTTGCTGACCTCTGATTTACTTGTTTACTGTGATTATGTGTTTACCGTCTGTCTCCCTCTATGAGACTGTCAGCGCCTTGAGAGCACGGCATGTGTCTATTCCATAAGGGACTCAGGCACTCAGAGGCTGTCTGTCACTGCTGCATAGATGAAGGAGTGATGATGCAGGGGTGAAAATGAAGGGGTGATAGCACTGTCAACTAAAGTACTTGGGTGTTAACATTGGCCAAACCTAATAATAACAACAATGCTGTTAGCCCTACTGGTGATAAGGGCTCAGGTGTTCTAACAAGAGCTCGTGTTGCTCCGGGCACTGCTCGAAAGACTTTCTTTGCATTCTGCTATTTAATCCTTACATTAACTCAGCAAGGGAGGTTCCAGTCTACCCATTTCATACTGGAGGAAACCAAGACTCACGGAATTCAAGCAATTTTCCCATCTTCCCGCTGTTGATCAGTGCACACAACTCCATGAGGTCTCTCAAGTCTATTTCTTCCTTCTGTCCTACCTCGGACAGGTCATGAACTTGAGGTAGGCAGAACTGGGTTCAATATTGGACTTCACTGCTCTACAACTTCGTCCTTGACAAGTTGTCTAGCCTGAGGCTGGGAAGTTACCACCCAGTTCCCAGGATTGTAATGATTGTGTGAGATGGGTAGAGAGTCTAACGCAGTACCTGCGACATACTGGGTGCTCAAAAATGTTGGTTCCCTTCTCTCTTTTGTAGGACAATGAAGGACAAGTTTCAAAGCACCTGGTGGTGGTGGGCGGACAGAGTGTGTTGAGCCAGTTCCCCTGCCTAGTAGCGATTGTGTTTTCATAGCTGGGACAGCCTCACCTGGAGCAGGTGAGACCACACCCTGGCCCTTAGCTTTCCCCTTTTTGCTCTGGCCACTTAGCTTGAAGGAAAACAATTCCACCACCTCTTCAGCTGCTTTCCCTTTTGAGAGGCAGAGTTCTGTTTAGGCTCCTGTTTCCACCTTCTCATACCAAGTCTACTTGTTCTGATCAAGCCACAGAACAAAGAGACATTGACACAGAGTGCCATACTCAGCAACCTTCCGGGTAAGAATTCACTCTCATCCCAACACTCCCAGGTTTCCCACCAATGCAGGTCAGCCACACAGAACACACAATAAAACAGAAAACCCCAATAATTGGGGCTTCCGTAGGACAGGAGCTTGTGTTTTCTCTCATTAAAATTACGGAGTGAGCTGCCTGGGACTGTGGCAGGGACTCCCAGGCCCTCGGCCCCGGGTCCTCTGTTTCCCGCCAAGCTGGTTAGAATGGGTCGAGGAGACAGCGGAAGAACAAAACAGGATGGCATTGAGCACAGACTTACTGGGAGTTTGTGATCAATGAAAGCAGAGACATGGAGAGGTACCCGGGGAGGAAAGTAAAGACACAAGAAAGGTTTTATTTTAAGATGGAGAAAGCATCCGTGTTTGGAGGTTGGTGGGAATGGTTCAGCTGAAAGGGGAAGGAGAGAGAGGGAGGGGAGCATGGCTGGAGAGATATCTTTGTGTTGGGGAGAGAGGAGGAAATTTACTCCCCAGGCTGTATGATGCATGAGCTGACTAGGAAGCAGGGGTTGGAGAAGAAAAGGGCCCCTCAGCTTCGGAGGTTGGACCAGGTGGGAATTGATCAGAGCGCTCCCCAGCTTAAGCTCCAAGGGCCTCTCCCTGGGAGTGTCTGGTAGGGCGTCAGGGGACCATTAGTGACACATTCCCATAGTTTTGTAAATGTGGTCCCACAGTTTTGTAAATCTTTTATGAGATATTGTCATTGTAATTGATTCACTGTAAGACTGCTGTATATTCCTACTCCGAGTCTACTCTGTCACATCTCTTTACATTCTGGGGTATTGGTGTGAATGGGAGCCTTTTGGGGACCTGTGTAAGCCTGTGTGAGGGGGAGGTTAGTAATGTATTACTATGTTCTCCAGAGAAACAGAACCAACAGATTATCTATCTATCATCTATCTATCTATCTATCTAGAGATTGATTGATCTTAAGGAATTGGCTCACATGATTGTAAGGCTTGGCAGTCCAAAAACATCAAGGTGGACTGGCAGGCTGGAAACCCATGGAAGCATTGCAGTCTGCAGCCAGAGACAGTCCATAGGCAGAATTCCATCTTCCTCAGAGAAGGTCAGTCTTTATCCTATTAAGGCCTTCAACTGAAGGGATGTGTTTCACCCACATATGGAGTGTAATCTACTTCACTCTGATCTCGAAATCACTTTCACAGAAATACTTTGACCATGGAGCAGCCAAGTCGACCTAAAATCATTCATTGCAAGTGGGATCTATATTTTTGTGTTTGGGAATGTTTTCTCTTTGTCTTTAACTTTGTGCTAACTGACCAAGTGCCCCGATTGCTTCAAGAATATTCCTGCCATGTACACTGCTGACTCTGCTGGGGTGGAAAGCTGGGATGTGAAACCCAAGGTCTCACAAGACATGACCATGACCCTCGCTGCTCAGCACCAGAAACAGAGGAAAAACTGGCTTTGAAATAAACAAAACAAGTCGAAGGAAAGTTCTTCCAAATCTGACAGCTCATATGTAAGAGAAATGTGAATGAAGTCTGCCCAAACTTGCCAGCAATCCCAAAAATGTGAATGACATTGCCATTATCCCTGGTGAAGTAGAAAGAAACTCTCCTACATTAAATTATCAAACTAATTTCTATCCATTGTGCTAAAGAAAGATGAATTATCATTCTTATTCTCTCTATCGACAATATTATGGTAAGCAAACTTTATCATTTAAAGAAAGGATTAAAGAGTATGCAGCCAAAAAATGTAGGAAAATGTTATTAGAGATGAGTGTTCATGAAAAACAAGCTTTTTTTTAAAAAAAACTCTGCTATTTTTAGCAATTTCTTTATCCTGCATAATGCTTACTTTTGACCCAGTATGAACTTGTAATTGTATATGATTTTTAAAAAGAATACCCTAAATTGCGTAAGTTCTCGGCTCCACAAAACAAGGACCTCTGGGATAGCTGAGGAGAAGCCATGGGGGTGGGGGGTGGGGGTGGGAGGGAAGCCAGGACTCATGGAAAGGGGGGAGAGGACTATTTGACGAGGGAGTGGCTGGCTGTGTAGAGTGTCCTGGGACTTTAGAGACATCACAGTGCAAAACCTCCCACCTGCTCATCCAAAGGTTCTCAGGAAGTTATGCTTGGTTTAATTTCCCACTGCCACCATCTTTGAAGTTCTGAATAATCTTGTCTTTGAACTTGTGTTTTGTTGGACATGGCGCAGGTGAGCAGAGGAGAATGCACAGTAGGTTTGTTCCCAGCCATTTCTTTCGGGCCCGTGTGCATGTAGTGTTCATAAATGCCTCATGAGCACAGGATTCTGGAGGACCCCGCATGCATGGGAGTGCAGCGAGGCTCAAAGTGAGTTCAAGGTGTCATGTGTCTAAAAGTGAGTCACACGGGAGAGGGGAGTGCTGGTAGCCCAAGTGGCCTCACTCCTGTTCAAATCAAAACTTGCTTTGAAAGCAGAAAGAAAGCAATGGTGTTTTCAGAGACAGAAACCACTGAGGAACCCTATCATATCCTGTTACTTCCCTGTATTCACCAACTCCGTGTGCTGAAAGTGATGATCTAGAAGGAACGGGAAAGCAACTGCACTTCAATGCTTCCTGACTCATCATCAATTCAAAGGTAACGTTGTGGTTAAAATGTGTGCACAACAGGAAGTGAAATTAAAATGGTTCAGTGAGTTTTGTGCCTCATTCCCACTGTTCTTGTAAGAAAAAAAGACATATGATACGTGGACAAACAATGAGTTGTGTCATTTCAGTGATTCCTTGTATGATTCAAACGTAGTCAAAATAAAAATTTGGCCTTGCACCACATAAAGATGGGCAGTAAAATTCCTGTTAATGAATCAAATTTTTATTTTTCCTTTACTTAGAGTGACACTAAATAGCAACTAGGAAACACCATGACAAGCCAAAACGGAACGCAGAAGAAAGGAAAAGGCTTTTTACTTTAGTGCTTTAAGTGGCACTGTTTTCTCTCTCTCTCTCTCTCTCTCTCTCTCTCTCTCTCTCTCTCTCTCTCTCTTAACAAAGGGTCATGCGTTTGCATTTTGCACTGGCCCCATGAATTATGTAGGCAATCCTGACAACCCCTTATTCTCAGATACTTTCACAGTAGTCTTATGTGCAATTAGGGGCGTGGGGGAGGATAAGGTAGGTCTCCAAGTGGCATAGTGTTATTTTAGGAGGGGTGAGGATTTGGTGAAGGAGTGCACTTCGGAAAATAAGCACACAGATGAAAGGGCCTGGAGACGCAGCCTTTCATGATATAGTGTCTCAACATTCTCATACTGAAATAATTGACAGATATGCTATTTTAAAGGAAGAAAGAAAGAGAGAGAGGGACAGACAGACACATGGACAGGAGGGTCACGTTTCTTTTTTTAATAAATATAACGTCACAAAAATAAAATTGAAGAATTTTAAGCAAAAATAATAATGATAGGCTCTATATTGTTGACATTGTTATGGAAAATATATAAAAGAATATATATATATATATATATATTCCAAAAATCAATTTGATGAGCTGATGGATGTTTAAGAAGACTTTATTTTGATTAACTGCTCATAAAAATAAACTCCACTATCATACCTCATCCTTTTAGATTTCTTAACATAAATATGCTACGGAAATTAAAGTAAGCCAACAAATATCAGAAATAATATCAGAATCAGAAATAATAGCCCTGCTCTCCTTTAGCATATTTTAAACATTTGTTTTCCTTAAAAGGTACTCTAAAAAAAATCAAATATTTTGGATTAGTGATATTTAAGATGTTTTTTTTTCCTTTCAAAAATCCTGAGTATGTCTTTCCAGAAAGTTTATTGTCTCAAGAGAGAGAAAATGGGGGACATCTGTAATACTCTCAACAATAAAGATAAATAAAAACAAAGAGAGAGAGAGAACTAAAATTAATGGTGATATTTCCCAGGTTTCCTGATGATCTGCTGCTTTTAATCTCCCATCAATCAAGACAGCCAGGTGACATTTAAAAAAGTAATCCAATGTGTCTAGGCGTTGCACCTGGGTCATGTTGAATCAATGCCATCTGTCAAGGAGAAAGACTTGCAAAGGCATGCACCTCACATTTTAAAGGAAATTGCAGTCAAGTTTCCCCAAGCGCCAGGCGACATCTGGTCTACACTTAACTCATCATGATTTCTCTTATCTCATATAATAGTTTAGTAGGAAACAGGTATTCCTTTTTCATGTGCTATTAACCAACACATTAATTTATTAGTTATTTATTCCTATGCCCTGCAGTACAAGGGGAAATCTTATGTAACATTAAAAAAATGTATTGAGCACTTATTTTATTCCATGCATTTTATCTGGATTATCTAATTTAATGCTCCCAATAACACTATGAGGTCGATCTTATTATAACTACTTCACAGATGAAGAATCTGAGGATTAAAGATTTAAAAATCTGTACAAACTCATATAACTTGTAAGTGATAAAGACAAAAGTCAAGCACTGGTATTTGGATTCCAGAGCCCACTGAACTATGCCACGCTTACCCCTCAGGGAGTTTACTAAAGTATCACAATTTGCTTAGTTAATATATAGAGATTAAAATGAGAAAAAGAGGCTTCTGCATCAACCTCTCCTCCTTCTCCTTAAAAGATGACAGCATGTGTGGGTACCTGCTACATTTGATTTCTAAAAGGCAGATGAGCAGAAGGAAACTATCGTAAGGTATGGCAAGTCCAATATCATTTGTCTCTGCTCAGGATTTTTGCAGTCAAGCTAAAACCATTAGAATGCCATGTAATTTCCCTTTCCTGTCTCAAGTCTCAATAAATGATCTAATAATGCCTGATGTTTTAGGTAGAAGATACAAGTTAATACTTATATGAACCACTCTACAATTTTAGAATCTTTCATAATCAGATGATCTAGGGGTACTTAATAAAGAATGTGTTGTTTACTAGGAGGTGGTTTGGATTCCCTAAGTGCAAATTGCTACACTAAACTAATTAAAAACATATATCTATATATGCATACATATTTATATATGTTTATTTTAAAATATATATAATTATATTCATATTGATTTCAGAGATGAAGGGAGAGGGAGAGAGAGATAGAAACATCAATGATGAGAGAAAATGATTGATTCCCTGCCTCTTGCACACCCCCCACTGGGGATTGGGCTGGCAACCTGGGCATGTGCCCTGACTGGGAATCAAACCGTGACCTCTGGGCTCATAGCTCGACACTCAACCACTGAGCCACGCCAATCGGACAACAAATTTTTTTAAAGGCTACTAGAATTATAATGAAAATATTCTGCCAAACTTAACTAAGTACTTTGAAAATTCTATAGCTTATGGCTAAGATGAAGAAACATAGTCTGAATGGTAATGCATCTATATGTACTAGAGCGTTGGATGCACTGGTACTAATACATGTTTTCAAATCAGTAATTTTGAAAAAAAAACACTCAGGAGACATATTTATCAGATGTTAAAGTCATCAAGTATACATTGTATATCATGAATAGATCAAGATTACTAGTCTTTGAGAAAGCCTTGAAGACTTGAAGAGATGAAATTTAGTGGAACACCTGAGAAATTCTCTCTTAGATTTTAAAAATAGACTTATTCATAGAAAGAGTTTATCAGTCAGGATAGACTAGATTAGAAACAAATTAGCTGCCAAAGTCCATGATTTATTTCTTATTCACCTTCTAGAGTGGGTCATCGGGGAGCTTTGCTCTACATTTTCCTCACCCTTGGATCCAGATGATGGAGAAGCTATAATCTAATCATTGCTGGTCATGGTGTCAGAGAAAAAGCTCTCATTTATCTCTCAAAGCACTCATCTCATATTATGCTGACTAGGAAAGTCAGATGACCACATCTCTTTCTAGAAGTGAGGTAAGTATACTCTTACCATGTGTCCAGAAGGAGAAAGTCCTAATGGCCCTCACAGGTTAGACGAGGCACAACAGCTGTTGATGTGAAAAATTGCATGAGGGTTTTAGTTAATGGCAAAACTTGGTTGATGGAAAAATGAACTAGTTTTAAAGTGTCTTGATGGAACTATCTGTGATAGGCTGAATAACAGCGCCCGAAGACATCCAAATCCTAATCCCCAGAGTCTGTAAATGTTACCTTTTGCATCTGTGATTCCATTAAGGATTTTGAGACGGGAAGATCATTTTTTCGGCGGGCCTTGAATGTAATCACAATTCTCCTTATAGAAGAGAGACACAGAGGGATACTGAAGTGAGGAATTTGGGAGGGACCAGCCCTGTTGACACCTTTATTTTAGCCCAGGAAGATTTATTTTGAACTTCTAACCCGCAGAAATATAAGATAGTAAATTGTGTTGTTTCAAGCCACTAAGTTCCAGATGAAACAATCGGAATAATAAGGAGGAGCAATAGCTCATCATAAACAGAGTTGTTGAAGCTGCAAGGGATGTTTACCTGAAAAAGAAAATACAATGGAATCTTTCATATATAGGGGTTGGCTCCTAGGCTTGGGTGAGGCCTACTTTGTGTGGACACAGAAGCCAGAACTTAATCAGTGCATGGCATTGTTGTAGGATTTGGCTCATGACAAGAATGAAGCTTGTTCAACATTAGAACAGGCTGCCTTGGTGCCACTGGATGGAGGCACAAAGATGCTAGGTGACTACTGGTCAAGGACACTCTCAGAATGAATCCTGCATTGGGTTGGTAATTTGAATAAATAACATCTCAAGTTACTTCCATGATTGATTTTTTTTCTCTTATACTAGAGGCCCGATGCATGAAATTCATGCAAGCATAGGCACTGGCAGCCTCGCACTCCCTCTCCCCTGCCCACTGGTAGTTCTGGAAGGTCGTTCCTCCATCCAGTCTAGTTAGCTTATTAGCTCTTTATATATAGGATAAGTTCTGACAGTTGCCTGGATGAGTGACCCATGGTGGTTCATAGGCGTGGGAGGTCCTAGAGCTATGCCAAAAGGGGGCTCATTTTTGGCTTACTGGTTGGCAAAGTTATCGATTAAAGGGAATATGTGTAGTTCAGATTAGAAGTCATTCCAAATGCTAGGAGGCAGGAAGATGCCCAGTCAAACATCTAGAACAGTGGTTCTCAGCCTTCTGGCCCTTTAAATACACTTCCTCATGTTGTGACTCAACCATAAAATTATTTTCGTTACCTCCTCATAACTTCAATGTTGCTACTGTTATGAATCGAAATGTAAATATCTGATATGCAGGATGGTCTTAGCCGACCCCTGTGAAAGGGTCGTTCGACCGCCAAAGGGGTCGCGACCCACAGGTTGAGAAGCGCTGATCTAGAAGGAGTGAATAAGCAGAAGACATAGATAACGGTGAGTGTGAATAAGGCTTGCCCTTAGGTAAGCTGAGGCTCAAACGGGTAAAAACGGACAGTGAGTTCTGGAATGAGCCCCAGGAATACTCCTATACACAGTATTTTTAAATAATCCCATGGTCACTGTATAGCCTGTGAGTCAGCAGCTTCATTTCCAAAATCAGAATTCCTCACTGGAGTTTGGTCCCCATTTCTTCTCTTCTCTTGGAGCATCAGATAATTTTGGTGGCATGTGTCCCTCATCACTCTTCCACTTAGGTGTCCAAAGCATTGCACAAACCTGTGTTTGAATCCAGCTACATTTTTCATTTACATATGAGAACATGCTAATGTGACTATTTAACTAAATCATATTCACAGATAATATAATCATAACATTTTAGCTGGTAGGAGAAATAGTCTTTGCATTTTTCAGTTTTCCCCCAACATTTGCAAAATAGATGCATATGATTTCTATATCCAGAAAAATATACAAGGTGAAAATAAATAAGAAGAGGATTTGAAATATCTAAAAAGTATTTCTATCTCCTTCTCTCCCTTCACCACATCAAAATAACAACTGAATTAATCGCTCCTTCAAAAGTTATTTCCTTAAATGGGGCCAACTGGTTAAGAAGGAAATTTAGAACAAATACAAGGAAATAACTTCATGCCGCTTGTGGTCAGCTGGAGGAATTTGCTGTCACAGAAGGTCAAATGACTTGAAGGCGTTTTCTGGGTGCAATGGCTGGAGGGAGGCGGGCAGGGGCCCCCCTAATCGGCAGCTGTTGAGAGAAACGGAGATGTCCTGTTTTAGGGTGAAGAAAATTTCAGCTGGAACTGGTAAACAGGAACAGTCTCTGACCTTGATTTGAATATCCAGAACAAGACGCTGCTAATAAATTGCTCATTCAAACTGAAGCTACTTTCTGTTTTACTGTCATTTTGACCTCTGGTCTGTCCTATGGACTCATACTCATGTGCCATGTGGCGGCCATTGTTATTCATGGATGCACTTGGGTGTTGATTGAGTATAAGGCCCTGTGCCAGGCGCTGGCAACATGACAGCAGATCGAAAGTGAAGAGCTCAGAGTCTACCAAGGAAACAGATATGTTAAAAAAAAATTATAGAATAGCCCATTAATGCTGGCTCACAATTGAGGATAAAGTGCCATGGGAACCTAGAGCTGATGAACTTTGCTGAGTTGGGGATCAGGAAATGTTTTTCCAAACTTTCCTAAGGTAAGAATCATCCTTGAGCACTTGCTGGAGGGAGGGGGAGAAAGACTCTTGGACTTCAGCTCAGAGCCCCTGAAAGAGAAGGTCCAGGGGAGAGGCCGGGAATCTGAATGCCCACCAAACACCTGGGCGATTGTTACCAGAGGGCCAGTTGGGAAACTGGGGTGGATAGGAGCCTCTCAGGTGAAATGGGAACAGGTTTCACCCAGGATGGAGAAGTATATCTCAATTTTCTGTGTGCATATGATTCTCCCACGGACATTTTAAAATGCCAATTTTGACTCAGCAGGTCTGGGTTGGGTCTGTGATTCCATGTCTAACCAAAGCTGCTGATCAGCAAATCACATAGGACTTCTCATTGCCTTTATAATAAAGCACAAACACAACCCTTGGTGACCCAACCTTTCACCTGTCCAGTCTTATCTTTTGCCCCTTCCATCCTGTATTCTGTGCTGACAAAAGCACCTGTGTTTTGTCTACAGAATTTGCAAGTGTCTTTTCTTCTACCCATCCTCTCTTTCTTTCATCAACATACTTCTGGTCCCCAGAATCCGGTTCCTGGGCATTTTTTAGGCTTCTGCTTCACTAGAGCTTTCTTCTGGAAACAGCCTGATATCTTGCATAGAGCAAGAACAGGATGGATATTTTTGGACACCTCTGACAATTTAATATGGAGTCACTGTCAGCCATGGCAACTATGTCAAGTGCTATGTCAAGACAGGTAATGGGTGTAATGGGAATGCCCTTAGGAGGAGCCCAGAATGCCCCAAACCACAAGTCTGGACACTTGGGTAAAGACTCCACCTGGACACAGACACGAGTGGGACTGCTGCCCATTGTGGGCCCTGAGAACTCAGAACTCTGACTCTCAAGCTTGGCTGTACTACAGGCCACGCTGGGAACCCTGCCTGACTTCCATTCCACTGGACAGTGTGGTCCCTGCAGCCACCTGGCTTCAGACTCACGCCCGCCTCGCCACCTGTGGACACTACCAGGGGCCCAGACTTCCTGCCAGGGGCTCACTCTGCTCGCTTCTATCGCTGAAGCTCCCCCTCTCTGTGTGTAACCTGCGTGGGACTCTGTTAGCTTATTGGGAAGGGCTCCCCCAATAAACCTGGCCTTGTGGAGAGACACAAACATGTGTGAGTGACTTTTGGGAGGGACCCTCCCTTGCTCCTGACATGCTCCTAAGTCTGGGTTAGGCACCTTTTGCTCTCCCTGCCACACTGGTTGGTAATTGTGTGTTTGAGCTTCTAACTCACTATTCCCAGGTCACACAGCCTAGCTGTAAGCGGGGCTGTTTCAGAAATAGATGCTCATGATTGAGTTGAATTAAATTGAAAGTCCACATCAAACAGATGCAACTTGAAAGTTGTGCAAAATGTTTTTGGGACCGGAGTTAGAGGTTAGTGTGAGCAGTGCTGGTTAGTCATGGGAAAAGCAACTAGTAATACAGGGGGGCTGAGGGCCCTCGGAGGGAGCAATCTCAGGCTGTGACGTTTTTGGGGTCACAGAACAGTTAAGATTCCGAGGAGAGCTATGGACCTGACCCCCTGAAAAACGCCCATACAAACAAAAAGACACGTAAACAACATTTTGCAAAGGATTTTGGGGAGTGCAGAAACCTGGAGCCTAAGGACCCCAGGTTAAAAACCTGACCCTGTAGGGAGAGTACCTGCTGGCAGAAGGATGGATTAAATCAAGCCTGGGCTGTTTTCAAACAAAGCTATTGGAACAGAACCGCGCCCACTCATTCTGTACTGTCTGCGGCCGTTTTGGAGCCACAAGGCCACCGTTGAGTGGTTGCAGCAGAGACCTGGGAGCCTGGAAACCCAGAATGGTCCGGGCTGGCTTTTGCAGAGAACACTTGCTGAGCCCGGGATTAACGCCTGGGAGCATGATGGGGAGACACTCGAGAGTTTTCCAAACATATACTCTGCTGCTGGCATCCTTTAAAAAAAATAATAAAAAGGGATTATACATTTTAAATTGCTTTTCCTTTTCCAGGTTAAATAAATAAATAAACAACCATAGCAACACAACTCAGAAGAGAGATTTTTAGGTCCTGCCTCTTTCCAACGCATTGCACAGTCCTGGGGCCATCTGTCACCTAGGTTTTGACCACTGAAACACAGAGGAAAACAACAGAAAACTAAAATGTTGTCTTTCTGTAAACACATGCAGTTTTTTTCACCTTCGGAAAGTTTTGTAAGGTTTAATTAGTACATCTCTGTAGAGTGCTTTGATATTTTGAAGATGACCCATGAATGGACTTATCTGACCTAAAATGGAATTGTTACAATAAAGCCGCAGTTGTTTGGAATCGGTATCTTTGATTTCCTGGAGACCCGGATTTCAGAAAGCACGAGTTAACCACCAACTACAGTGTAGGGTTCACTCTGGAGAATATTTAACTTCCGCTTAAGACTTACTTTAAATTCTAGGAAGCAAGAGCAGTAGGATGTCTAACCTGTGGTACAAATATAATGGGTAAAAGTGTGTTCCTTCCATAAAAGTTTGGGGTGTGTGTTTTTTTTGGAAATTATTGTCATCATTTGAAAACCTGTGAAGCTGATATGATTTGAGTTAAGTGAAAAAGATATTTTAAGAAGCAGCAATCAATTTCATGTTCTGTCTGGAAGAAAAACATTTGCGGAATCACAGGAAACCCATGATCCAGTCTTTTGAATATGACAGAAAAGTAAATTGTGAAAATAAAAAAGAAAGAAGGGTGGAGAATAATGCCATGCGATTACTGATTTTTATTTTACAAAGAAAAACGTTTCTATTAGTCCATTTCAAACAAGGACCTTCTGTAATTGATTATCTCATTTGTTTCCTCATTTTAGAAAAGAAGACATGGAGGTACTTTCCTTCCCTTCCTGCTTCCTTTTCCTCTCCCTCCCTCAATCTCAAACCTCATTGCATCCGACAGACACCTCATCTTTCATGTGGACAAAGGGAGTGATGTAACTGCTGTCGTTGAGCCACAGTGAGGCTAACAGCCAGCGGGAGGGGAGTTCGGCCTCCTGGCGTGAGTTTGGCTCAGCGGGTGTTCGTGGAGCTGTGTGACTCACCCAGGTGTGGTGCTGAAACCCACGGGCCAGACTGGCAGAAACCACCTGCGGTGCCTCCACACTTTGATGGGGCCCACATGTGGAATTGCCCGGGTGTGAAGATGCGATGATGAAATCAAATTAGTGGGGATAAAAGGAGAAGTAGATGTTCTTCCTTGGAGGGCGTATGATGCTGTTGCCTTGGTAAACCATTCACGGTTCTTCTTATAAGAAGTTACGTATCTGTTCTGATAGTTGGACGTATATGGGAGGTGTGGGCAGGGCCCCTTGGCTGTATGAAGTGAGTTTCTTCTCAGCTGTGGCATTTCACAGGTGTCCCCTCCCTTGTCCTCTGACACAGTCTTTGCAGCACAGGCTGCACACCGAAGACTCTGGCTATTCTATTAGGTAGATGAACACCAACTTGTTGCCATTTATGATTGAGTTTTTCCTGGAGAGTGGTAACTTCTGTATGGCGTATGACTGTTTATTTTCTGTCATTCTTATAGGGACTTTTCTGAGGTGCTTGCTCATTTCCTGCAGCTGGGCATGACTTGTTAATTATTTCAAAAAGCCAGTCTCTTTCTTGCCCATTAGTCAAGAACAGGATAGAGGGGAAGTAGCCACTCTTCCCTCCCAGCTGAATCCCATTTCTCTTCTGGTAGAATTCCATTATCTTTCACCTGCACACTACATTTTCCTCTCACTCTTCTGTGTCTAGCCTCAGAAGCAGACCCAGATTATCGGAATGAATGGCAATTTCATGTATTCATATTTTCTTCAGCACCTGCCAGTTCTGTCATAACTAGCAAGAACCATTCTGGAAGCCTGAATGAAACAAAAATTGGAAGGAAAAGGGGGAGAGATTAGTGGATGTGAGCAAAGAGGAAGACAGGTAGAAAACAGAAATAGAGGTGAGCTAAGGACTATGAAATGAAAAAGAAGTGGGAAAGTTTTGAATATGTGTGTTGTTTGAATATTAAAGATGAATTCAGAACCAACTCTGTGCAATGATGCTGTGAGGACATGGGGGACCATGCATATCCATCAGCCTTCGTTTCTCTCCTCCAAGATTTTCCATGAAGAGCAGAAATCAGCTGTTAAAATCTGAGAAGATAGATTTCTCAGATTTTCCTGAGATACATGTGAAGAGAGCTTTGGGTGGTGAACACAGAATGCAATACACAGATGACATATTATAGAACTGTACACTTGAAACCTATATGATTTTATTAACGCTTGCCACTTGAATAAATTCAGTAAAAATTTTAAAAAGTAAGTAAAAGTAGTGACCATGTTTTACTTCTTTATTAAAGAGCTTCAATCGAGTGGACAAATTTAAAATCGAAAATTTTCACTCTGTTGCTTCTAAATCCCTTTTCTGTCTTGCGGCCCCGGCTGGGGGCTCTTCAGACATCCAGGGTGTGGGAGACAATCCGTGAGCTGTGCCACATCCTCTCCAATCTCTTGGCTACCAAAATAAAATCCCTTGTAATTACCCCACCAGGAATGTTCTCAGGATATTATTAAAGAGGTTGTGGGTCCAATTCAAAGTGACTGAATGATCAATGGTTGACCTTTTATCCCAAGGAGAATTTCACCAAAGCTAACGTCCTCTTTCCTTATATTTTGCCCATCAAGAGAGTAATATCCAAAAAGCAGTGGTTCCGGTGCCAGTTGGTCACTGGGAGGAAGACAGGACATATTTTCTTTTTTAAAATATATTTTATTGATTTTTTTACAGAGAGGAAGGGAGAGAGATAGAGAGTTAGAAACATCGATCAGCTGCCTCCTGCACATGCCCTACTGGGGATGTGCCCGCAACCAAGGTACATGCCCTTGACCGAAATTGAACCTGGGACCCTTCAGTCCGCAGGCCATCGCTCTATCCACTGAGCCAAACCAGTTAGGGCAAAAGGACATATTTTCTCCTCCCTTCCAAAGCTATTCACGTCCTGTTCTCCAGTCAACTGTTGTAACAATTGATCTCTGTGGAGTGAGTGGGACACTCATTCCGTGTCCCTGTGCAGGACCAGGCAGCATTCCTTTACACATGGCCTCTTCCCTGCTCCTCAGGGACAGTCATCCCCGAGCCACGGGGCTGGGTGTGGTCCCAGGTCGCTGCCCCCACAGCACACACAGTGGTTGGAGCAGGCAAGCGAGAGGGACTTTACTCCCTCCAAGGCCGCAGTGAGCTTTGTCGGGTGCAAGGTAAACATGCACGTCCTGGAAGCACCGAAGGAAGCTGGAGGAGGGAAGTCTGCCGGTGGGTGCTTGGATATTTTTGGCCACGATGTCCTCACTATCTGCTCTGCCTGTTCGCGTCTATTATGATGTTTACTGCAATGTGTAAAAAAATAGCTACTAAACTGGGATATGATGAACTTCTCAGCTGGCGAGAGAACTGGACGGAGCAGGGAAACATTTGGGATTTGAGATGCTGTGTTCTCCTCGAGGTTATGTGTAGATGTTTGGATAAGGAAGGGGAAAGGCACGTCCAGAAAACAAACAGCTTAGCTGTGCCCAGTGCACGTAAGGAAAACAGAAATGTTTGAAGTGACCTTTAGAGTTGTTTTGTCTAAGAGAGAACCGGCTCCAGGCTTCGTCCACTTCATCATCACATCCTTTTAGACTTTTGGTTTGGTTGGTGAGTTTTTTTCTTGAGCTTCTGTGTTATTTCAGTGAGTTTTCAGTGGTCCTGAGCGATGGATTTGCTAGAGCACTGTTTTGGGTTTCGATCCCTTTTTAAGACCGAAGGCTCTTCTGGGTTGTCCCTGGAAGGGAGTTTGAAAGCTCCACAAACCCTCTTCTAGCATCTGCCTTCAAGGGAGGAAGTCAGACCACAAATGCTGTTGTTTCCAGACTTGTCAATACAGTTCAAAATCATTTAGGCCTGGGCTGGAAGGAAAAGAGGAATGCTTTCCTCAGAGGGAGGCCATTGGGGGTCTAGATGAAGGGACCTCCGGGCAAACCCAACTCTTTAGAAGGATAATTAGTGTGTGAAAAGCGGAGTACAGACGGTTCTGGTAGAAAATCCCTTGTAATTACCCCACCAGGAATGTTCTCAGGATATTATTAAAGAGGTTGTGGGTCCAATTCAAAGTGACTGAATGATCAATGGTTGACCTTTTATCCCAAGGAGAATTTCACCAAAGCTAACGTCCTCTTTCCTTATATTTTGCCCATCAAGAGAGTAATATCCAAAAAGCAGTGGTTCCGGTGCCAGTTGGTCACTAGACTCATATGGTGATGGCGTCGTAAGGTATGTAAATCTCGAATCACTATGTTATGCACATGAAACTAATATAATATTCTATGCCAACTACATTTAAATAAAAAATTGTCTCCTGTGAAAAATGGAAGTTTAAACTAGTAATCTAACTTTCATCTATTAGTGTGACCAGTAAGATGTGTAAGAATGTATCCCTAGGATGTTAACAAATATAGAAACTATAATATTTGCTGCGTATATACTCACATAGTCAGGTTCAAGTAAACATCTGGATGAAATTTTAAAAAGCAGTAGTTCACTTGTTAATTCACTTTTTAGGTCTGTCTACTTTCATAGTCCCACACATCATGCGTAGATTATACTTAATGTATGCTATACATGTTTAATAAAACAAAATGCACAGAAACCTTGTGTAAAGATCTTAAAAGTATGTGCACTATCACTTCAATGAGAGTTGGGGTGAAAGAAGTTTTCTGAAACAAGACACTAATAATAATAGAAGCTTATTTTGTTAAATTAGGCTCTTGAAAATTCACTGAATATCTCATCCTCTCTACTCCCCTCTCTCCCTTTTTATTTCTTCATGACAGAGCTAAGGGGTTTGGGATTTTATGCAATCACATCCTCCCCGCCCCCATTTGTATGAAAATTAAAAAAAAATGACCCCTAGAGAATTTGATGGTCAGGCCCAAAGTCACAAGCGTTAAACTGGGCTCTCTCTCCCCCGGCTGCTGGAACTCCGGACCTGCTGTGCAGTTAGGGCTGCTCGCCCCGCCCACTTCACATCCGGCCCATTTGGCTCTTCCAGCAGAACAATAGGCTTTTTCTGCCTCCAGCGATGGGAAGTTGCTGTACTGGTGGCTCACTTTTGACTTACTTTATTCACTCTGATTGTTCCCTTCTGAAGTTCACCACGTCGCCTGTTTTCTGATGTGTCAGCTCAGAGTCATCTGAGAAAGAGAAAAGGTTATTTAGTTAAAAACTTGATGAATAGGTGGGTAAAAGCTTTTTACAGGAAATCAATCAATTGCCTCAAACTTAGAAAATTCTTAATGATCCATGACTAACAGGCATCAGGAAGAGAAATGCCACGGAAACACAGATAATTAAAAAACCTTTGTGAGCCCATGTTGTAAACTATTTTCCTAACATACTTTTATTCTTTTAATTTAATTTTATTTTTAATAGATTCTTATTGATTCTAGAGAGGAAGGGAGAGGGAGAGAGAGATAGAAATATCAGTGATGAGAGAGAATCACTGATTGACTGCCTCCGGTATGCCCCCTACTGGGGTTTGAGCACACAACCCAGGCATGTGCCCTGACCAGGAATTGAACCATGACCTCCTGGTTCATAGGTCGATGCTCAACTACTGGGCCATGCTGACAAGGGCCACTTTTATTTTTAAGTAAAGCCCCTTTCTCTTTTCCCATCCAATATTTAATTATATTAATTTGTATGCGGGCATTTTCCCGCCACCGTGTGGCACCGTTTGAAACACTTTCCTTTGTGCAGGGGGACATTACAAAACTTGCACATGCACCGCATTTCACTGCATAGTTTATGAGCGGCACACACATGACAACGACGTAAAACATTTTTATTTTTGCCGGTTCCAACTAGAGGTTCCAATGTATGCCACTGACAGTCTCCCTGATGGATCTGAGTTTACTCGTTTCCCGCAAAAAATGTGTTAAGAACCACACAAAAAAAATGCACCTAAAACAGTCTGATGGGCAAGTGTACTGAATTAGAATAAGAAACAACGGTCATTTACAAATTTAATAATCAAATGTTGAAAAATGGAAAATTAAGTATAAAAGGATAGTCTTTCTTGCTCTAATAACCCATAACCCTTACAATGATGATCAGATTATTGAAACCACCCCAAAAACAAAGGATAAATTCATAGAAACAAAAGTAGAATGATAATTGCTAGGGACAGGATAAGAGGACAGGCAGTTGGCGTTTAACTGAAACTTAGAAGTTTCAGTCTGGAGATGGATGGTGATGATGGTTGCACAACAATGTGAATGGGCCTAATGTCACTGAACCATGCACTTCAGAATGTCTAAAATGGCACATTTTATGTATATATACTAGTACATTTTACTACAATAAAGAAGGAAGGAAGAGAGGGAGAAAGGAGAGGGGGGGAAAAGAGAGAGAGAGAGAGAGAGAGGAGAGAGAGAGAGAGAAATTTTAGGATAGATTGCAAGAATTAATAGTTGAATTAACTAGGCTGTTTGTTGTTTGAGCCTAGTCCTCCTGAAATTCCTTTTGACGTCTATCTCTGCAGAAAGAAATGAGGAAAGAAATCTGAACGCAATTGGGAGCACAACAATGTGAAAAATATCATGATAGAAGTTCTTTATTTGAAGTGTGGTTGAAGGACGCTGACTCACTGGATAACTGAAGTATTTGTGGCTTGAGTAATGGCTGAGCCAAGAATCCTGGAGTCAGCTAGACTTTTCTTTGAGGGGGAAAAAAAAAGGAAGGGTCAAGCAAATTCTATTCCACTCTATCTTGGATATTTTGTTCAACAATGATTTTGACCAACTCCAAATTCCTCAAACAAGGGAGGAATGTTCAGTGTTTTTATAACCTTGATTAACTGTGATATTATTTCAAACAAGGAGGTATACCCACACGGGGGCTAGAGGTAGGAAGGAAAGAGCTAACTTAGGAATCTGTTTTTGTTTCAGAATGATGGATGTCTTTCCAGTGGGGTCAGTGCCACCTCTACTCTCATCCTGAGCAAAGACACTCTTTCACCAGCTGGGCAAACTATCTGGACTCAAGTGTGAAGCAACTTGATTGATTCAACTAAGCACATGAATTGTTAGATTATTCTGACACAATTATGCCGATACAAATATACCGATTGTTTTGTCTTCCTAAATTTGCATTTATTTCTGAGTATGTTCTGGCTGGGATAAAGCGATGAGTCAGGTGCTGGGAAGTGCAAGGCCCAGCATTGCTGTTTCTGAAGTCCATGCACTGGGTTAGCAAGAATCTGGTCACCTTAGGGAAGTTGTTGAGTGTGGTCAAGTGAGGATATTCCAGAGCCAGGCTTCCTCACCGGCTGCTTCACACATGAAATGTTACTATTTTATTTGTCAATTACACCTCAATAAAGATGAAAAACAAAAAGAAAAAAAAAACCCCAGGCTGTTATACACATGCATAGCTGAAAATAAAATACTGGTTTTAATGAAACACCCCTGCATTTACAGATTTATTGTTTACCATGTGCCAGGCATTGGGGACACTAAGTCAGTTATGGCATGGTTTCTTATGGCACCCAGTCGAGTGGTAGAGACATTCTCACAAAGAATTATTACGCACTATGTAGGCGCAAAGATAGAGGGAAGTATGAGGTGTCACTGAGATGTAATGGACGGAACCTCACTTGTGGAGGAGAGGGTGGGGAGCAATAGCCAGACAAAATTCCTGGAGGAAGTAATTCCAGAAAATATGGATTTGTCAAATAAAAATTGATTTGGAAAAAGTCTCTAAATATTTCAGTTTATATCTCTAGAAGATTTTTTTTTCTCTTATAACCAAAATATTATTATCCCTAGAAATAACAATGGTCACTTAATTGTAATAAAATAACTGATTGTTTATCAATCCTATATAATAAAAGCCTAATACGCTACATGTCCGGTTGTCCGTTCAACCTATCAAAGCGTAATATGCTGATGATATGCTGAGACCGAGAAACCGCTCGCTATGATGTGCACTGACCACCAGGGAGCAGACACTCGATAGTAGATTAGCTTGCTGCTAGGATCTAGTTGATCAGGACTTAGTGAGATGGGCTGGACATGCCCTGAAACCCTCCCTCAGTCACTCCCCAGCTGGCCAACACCCTGAGTCCTTCTCCTGCCCTGATTGTGCACTAGTGGAGTCCCTTGGCCTGGCCTGCAACTTCTTACAATCCAGAACCCCTCAGGAGGATGTCAGAGAGCCAGTTTCAGCCCAACCCCACAGGCCAGGCTGAGGGACTACATTGGTGCACGAATTCGTGCACTGGGCCTCCAGTAGTCTCATATATGTCATATTACTTTTTAGTTGTTTTATATGCTCAAGATACAAACAAAGGCATGCCTTGTAATGGGTATATGTCTTTTAATTTTCCCTTAATCTATGTAGGCTCCTCCTCCATCTTTTTATCTCTCTTTTTATTCCTTGTAATTCATTTGCTGAAATACTGGGTTGTTTATCTTGTAGAGTTTTCCATAGATGAATTTTGCTCATTGCATCTCCATGCTGTCACATAACATTTTTCTCCATTCTCTACATCTCCTCTAAATATCTACTGAGATTTAAAGGCTTATTCAGATTCAGGTTCAATTTTTTGGAGGCATATTCTATCTGGTTGTCTCTTTTTAAGATGCTTGCAGTCCATTCATAGCTCCATTCATTCACTGAGTCTGTGAAGTGGTCCTATTCTAATTCTAGCATTTCTTCTTTAGCTGGAATTCTAGAAAGAGTAATTTGCCTCATTTATTTTTTGCTTATCCAGTGGTATATTTGGTCCAGGAAAGGCAAGATGAGTGCTTGATTGGAAATCCATATTGACTGCAGCCCCATAGCATCACAGGACCCTCAAACTTTCAAGTCAATAAAATTCTACTCAGCATACCGTTTTACTGTAGCAGGAAGGTGAACCTACGGGTTATTATAAGTACTTGGCATGAAAAGAAGAATTTTCTGCTTGTAACATAGCTTTGAAAATACTCTAATTTCCCCCAAGCTTTTAGTAAAAATAGCGTTTTGGTGGTGATGGTGTGTGTGTGTGTGTGTGTGTATGTGTGTGTTTTACAGAAATTACAAAAAGATAATCTTACTGAACTGAAATCCTAGACTACATCTGATATCATTTTAGTTTTCAGTGACCTACTTACTTCGTGGCATGGTTTACTGCTGAGGTTTATAGCATTAGCGAAATAACGCTTTGCTCGTTCACTTAAAATCCTCTCTGTTTTGGTCTCCGGTATGGAATGGAACCTTTACAGTCAAAATTGCCTTGAAGTTAAGTCATCATTATAACAACTTTGTACTTTGGGCCTAAAATAGATGCGCACCTTGACACTGGTATATGCAGAGAGTGCGCTTCCTCAAAGGGAAAAGAAGAACATATTCCCACCACTGTCTGCAGAACGAGTGAACGCACACAGGCTAACTAAAAATGGAACATTTAAGATGCATTGCATTCTAGGAATTTTGTAAAAGTCCTTCATAAATTTAGTCCCAAGTGAAATCAGCTCTGCATTTGGTTGCTGCTGTAAAACATTAACAGTAGTAGAAACATGAACAACCTCTGAGTTGTTGGGTGGATCCTTGTGTGACCCCAAGTTCCCAACTCAAGTGACCTCAAGTCCCTGATTCCCTCCAATGGAAGACTGGGGGACTCAGATTCCGACCAGCTTTCCTCTTGCCCTCTCCCTCCAAATCACTTAAATCCTTTGTCTCCAACTACACAGATCTACTCAGTGTTTCCTTTTTTAATGCTTCCATAATTTCTTAATATCTACAAAGAACGAATTGATTTCCACCCTGAGAATATGCCAGCAGGAAGCAGCAGGGTGTGCATATCGACGGGCCCCAGTTTGAGGAACAAACCAACAAGGCGAATATTGTCTTCCTTTTCATTCTTTATTTTATTTTTTAAGAGCATTTTTCTTTCTGGTCCAGATTAGTCTGACCTCAGCCCAAGACAACTATATATTACTTTTAACAGCAAACTTGAATGTCGCCTGGGTTGCGTTGGTGGTTTTCCATGAATGTAATATGATAATCCCCATGGAGCCACCACAGTCACTTTCTACTCTTACTCTGATAAAAATACTTGGTTGGGGCCATTGGGATGTCTTTTATTTTTAATCCAGCTGAAAATGGAAGCCTTACAGAGCTTAGAAATACTAGTGAGAAATTTCTCTCCTCTACATCACAGAATACCCCATTCGGGATGGACGAGAATAAAAGTAATTTGCCCCAGTTTTACCTCAACAGAAACATCTTAACTGAAGCTTTCAAGCGAGGCTTTTAAGAGAGAATCATATGACACAAAAATGGAAATGCCCTGGCAGATAAAATTAACATTCTCCTATTGCACCTGTAGTGCAAAGAGTTATAAAGGGAGTTGCTAAATAATGCATACACTGGTGACTTCGCATGCAGCTGTGCTCTTTTCTATTTTAAAAATCCTGAGGGTTAAAGCCTAATCCAATCTTTTGTCAGAGTCTCATCAAACCATCAAACCCTTGGAAACATGCTCCGTCGGGACCAGTGGGTTGTCTTGCCTACACTATGAACAGGCTGCCTATACACCTCTAAGGATCTTGTGTTTGTTTATCAACAGGTCAAAATGGACTTGCTATCTTACTCATGTTCTCATGAAATAAACTCATGCCAAGGGTGTTCAAAGCAGATGGGTCTCTTCTTTCTAAAAGTCATGACTTACTCTCCTGCTTTACCTCCAGGCACACACCTGTCAGCAGGTTTTGTGAGATGACGCAATATTTTAAGTGAAAATCACTTGGCAAAGGAGTTGTTCTTGTTCATTACATGAAAACCACAGAGAGCAATGTCTCCCTCTCTTGTGGTCGTTGTGGAGGCATGGTGAGTTACACCCAAAATTTGCTTTGGAGGATGTCAGGACAGGTGAGAACACACATGCACCAAGAGGGAATGGCAAGTTTTATGACTCACATACTGAGGCTTTCTAGGGGGAGCAGGGCAGGCTCCTAAACAGGCCCAAAGTTGGCTTGAGAGAGGAAGGAATGGAAACCAGCTTGGCTTTTACTCTGATTAGGAGGCAGGCAGAGGTGAAGATTTCCACATGTGTCCCAGAGCTTGTGTGATTTGAACTTCCCACTGGTGTCAGACGGAGGCACCTGTGTTTTCTTGTCAGCTGGCCCAGCCACGGGGCAGAAGGGGCAGGGGTGGGGAAGGGGTTTGAAAGCTGTTGGCAGTCAAACATCAAAATGGGGCCAGACTCTCTATCACACCTCTTTTCTCACTGAAGACCTAGGGCCTTCTGAAAAATGCTCACTATTTTTAGGCGAATATCAAATGCTGCGTGAAAAACAAAGCTTTGGGTATTTGGGGGAAAGCTTCTAAAATTCTGCTGTTTCCTTTTGGGGCTTCTAGGTGCCAAACAATGTATGCAGTCAGTCAATCCTCTCTGTTTCTGATAAAACATTCAAATAAAAAGTCATAACATTTCTAGATTATTACTGAAAAATTAAAAATTGCCCCATTAAAGCCAACAAACTCTTACTGTTGGTAGATTCTTTTTCACATTTTAACCTAGATCTTTTACACACTAGGTGGAGTTATTTGTTGGGTCTCCACGTTGCACTGGATGGAATGATGGATAATCAGAAGCTCAAGAGTCATTAGGGATTGCTCAGGATAATCTTACTCATTATAGATGGAGAAACTTAAAATCTGGAGGTGCCTTGTGTTTTAGCCATGACCATGCAAAACTGGAATCCAAGCCCTAAGACTGGGGCAATGTACTCACCTAATTTAGAAGGTTCAGTGTTATCTTATATTTTCCTAGGCTCTTAGGATAATATTTTCTCTGTGGATGGTGCTAAAGACCTAGGTGGTTTTTTAAAAAACATGTTTTATGTTATTTCTCCCTAATCTTCTAAGTCTAAATATATCATAATTTTTTATATAAATTCTAAAATAGAGAACCTGTATTATATTACACTGGAAATGTTGAATTATATCTTAGCATTGGGTAAGACAACCAACAACAGAGCTTCCTTTTTATCAAATTGGGCGTATTAATTTTTAGAATAACATTAAATATATATTTTAAAAATATTTCTTCATTGAGTTTAGAGAGAGAGAGAAACATTGATTTATTGTTCCACTTATTTACGCATTCACTGGTTGATTCTTATGTGTGCCCTGACTAGGGTTCGAACTGGCAACCTTGCCATATCAGGATGATGCTCTAACCAACTGGGCTATCTGGCCAAGGCCATAACATTTTATATTTTAAAACATCTCTCCCTTTTTGTGCTACCTTTTAGGATTCTTAAAAAATAAACTTAATTTTAAAATTGTTTTAGACTTCATAAAAGTTTTGAAGATAGTACTGTGAGCTTATATCTACTCCACACTCAGTTTGTTCTACCAATAACACCTTACGTTATTATGGTGCATTTCTCAAAATTAATTAAACAATATTGATACAGTATTAGTATTATTTAACACAAGCTTATGCTTTATCCAATTTTCTTTTACCCAGTGGCCCTTTTCTGTACCAGGGTCCCCTCCAGGGTACCCCATCACCTTCCATTGCCGTGTCTCTTTAGGCGCCTCCTGGCTGGAACTGTTTCTCAGACTTCCCTTCCTTTGTTTTGATGTCCTTGACAGTTTCAAGGCATGCTGGTCAAGCGTTTTGTAGAACGTCCCTCAACTGAGATCTGTCTGATGTTTTCCTCATGGTTAAGCTGGAGTTATGGGATCTTGGAAGGGAGACCACCGAGTTAAAAGGCCATTCTCATTCCAATGCATCAAGGGTACACACTAGTATGGTTAATATGCCTGGCCACTGTCTATATTAATCTTATTCACCTGTCCTTGGGGGTGTTTTTCAGCAGAGAGTTCAGGAAACCCATAAGAGGACAAGACAGGAAGGACAGAGGGGTTATTATGTATAATTTCTACACAGAAAAGTTACCCTTTGACATATTAGAAAGCCATTATGTGTCACTTAAACTTGAGGGGGTGATTATGATCCTCCATCTTCTTAAGGATGAAATATGCACACAAATGATTTTGAATTCTGCATGAATTATTTGTCACCTATTGTCTATCTGTCGATCAATCAAGCATCTATGACAATATAACCGTGTAGATATTTATTTAATAGTTTGGGTTAAAATCCAGTGCTGCTTTGTTTTGTTGCTTAAATTGTTTCAGCTTTGGCCACTGGGCTGCTTTTAGTTAACTACTGTGAACTTTTGACATACCCCTATCTTGTTCCTTTTTAAGCACTTCCTACTTCCTGACACTGTAAGATGTTCCAGTTTCATCTTGCACAGTCCCTGCACCAATCCCTTTTCCCAAGGACCCTGATAGACTTTACTGAAGAATGACACTAGAAATCTTTCTTGGGTATCAGGTGACCTTGTTGCTACGGCACTCTCATTGCTTCTAGGTGGTCCTCAGCCATCAGATCAAGGAAATGGATGTGTATGTACCAACTCTTGTATATACATACATCTACAAATATGTCTGTGTGTATCCATCTTCATATCAAGTTAAACATGAATTTGTACTGACGTCTGCCACTCTAATCCAGCACCACAGGGATTATCCTAGCCTCCTCCCCTTGTTTGTCTGTAACCTCCCTCTTCAGTAGAGTGAAACCTGGCTGCCACCATCCGCTATCTATTTATTTAATTGCTCAGTTCCAGTTATACGTATGTAGTGGTTCCAGAATGGTTAATCTGATTTGGGGATATTTTTCAACTTTATCTTTCAACCCATCTCCTGAGGGTTTTTTTCTCCAATTTTTTTTTTCAATCTCCAAAATCCCTTTTTTATTCTCAAACAGTTTCTTTTATAATAGATTGATAGTTTCCCCCCCTTTCCCTAAAGATATTAATTACAGTTTACAAAATTCATTCTTTTTTCAGTATTATCTGTTGGGTTTTTTTCTTCTGTTTTGTTTGTTTGTTTGTTGCTATTGGCCTTTGTATTTTTTTTTCTTGGAGGCTTTCTTCAAATATCTGATCTTTGGCTGTTTAAATAAGTCTGATCAGGAGGCAAAATGATTTAGAAATTATAAAAAGTGCCTACATAATACATGTCTACATAATGCCCTGTGCTAAACTACTGATTAAATAGTTATAAGTATAAAAAGAAACCAAAGATATCATTGTTGAGGTGTTAAGCTATTTGTGACCAAATCACACTCCCTAAGTTATAAGTCAGAATTAGGGACAGATACTTATTTTTTAAATGGAAAATATCCTACTTTTATATGATAAATAAGAATACTTAAATTCAGTTACCCATCCACCATAAGATCCTGGAAGACACATGTGTGTGCAGAAAATACATGTGAAAGAGCAAAACTAAGAGACACTGCAGCGCCCCCTGGGGTTTGTCTCTCAGCCTGGTGCCCACCTGTGGAGACTGGTGAGGGGGGGTGTGGGGGCGGGGACACACAGAGAGCTCTTTTAAGCTGAGTGTCCCCAAAAGGCCCAGGACACAGGCAGGGAGCAAAGTGTCCTTTGCTCACATTCCCAGGCCAAAGCTCAAGTCCTTACTTCCTGGAACTGACTGGAAGAGGAGCACTCTTAACCTTGGGTGGCTGAGAAAGGAACCTGTAAGATGAAACCACAGAAATTTACCACCCACTCTAGGCCCTCTTATCTATCCATCCAACAACCATTTATGGAATGGAATGCCTGTTATGATAGGGGATTCAGGACTGAAAAGACAAACTAAGACCCTGAACTCCTATAAATTATAATCTACAGGGGGAACCACTTTGACAATACTTTCAGTAAGGCGTCAGCACCCTGCTGTGTATCATGGCGGTTAGGGGCCCAGACTTGGGTTTGCATCCCAGCTAAATGACTTCGGGCAACTCAACCTCTTCATGTCTGAGTTTCTGCATTTGTAAATGGAGATAATAATAATGATAATCACTCCATGGGTTGCTTAGAACAGAGTCTTACATAGTGAGTGCTAAATGATGCTACAGAAGTTTCTTTAGTTAAAAAAAAACCCCACAAACAATTGGAGGAAGCTGAGTTTGCTCACCGGGTGTCTTCCTATTGTCTCCTCAGGGTTGGGCAGAATCTGCCCATAGCTGCTATTATCTGCATGCCTTTGGAAGATCCCAGAACTGCAGTGTGGGCCAATATGATGCCTAGACTTGACTCATTCTGATGAGCACTTCTGCATGGGAGCCCAGTGGCTGTTCCTTTTACCTAATTCAATCTAGAGGAAGAGTGTTCATGGTGGGACAGGCAGACTGGGGCCTGAATTTCTTTGCCTATAAGTCAGTATCCACCTGCTTTATATTCTTTTTCCTGATAACTCAGTAGGTCTGAGAGTCAGGCTTGTGTACCACCTCCCTAGTGGGTGGGCAAGATCAGTGCACTACAATATCAGGTAAGTATGCCCCCAGAGTTCACGGCTCCCTCTTCCTCTCACCCCTTTCCTAGGGTTTCCTCCCTCGGGCAAGGAGATTAGTTAACTCCATCCCCCGACCCACTGATGACCTTAAGAAAGTACCCCTTTGAGGCTTCCAAATAGGGCAAGACAGGATATTGAGTTCTTTCTAAGGCCTTGGTTCTAGACTAAAAATTAGCTTCCAACATCATGTCTCATATTAGATTCTCTTTCTTTAATCTGTCCAACCCATTAAATGACAAACATTGTTTTTTTAGAATAACTCCAAATCATACAGCATTGGCAACCAACCAACCAACCAATCAACCAACCAACCAACCAACCAACCAAACAAAAACAACCTTTATGAATTATCTTCCATCATCCAGTGAATCTCTTGTTAACATAAAAATCCATTAAAACCTGTAAAGAATTTTTGTGAGTTTATTTGAGCCAAACTGTCGACTTTTGCTGAGAAGCAGAACCTCACCGGACTGAGATAATGCTCCCGAGAATGGTGGGTTACATCTCTATTTATACATTGAAACCAAAGGAAGGGATGTAGGTGGGTTACATGAAATCCATTGGTGATGGACTAGAGAGGCAGGAGAAAGCAAAGCAGGGAAACCCCTGGGACTGGATAAAAAGTAAAATGATAGACACATACTTAGGTGGGTGCAGGAACAATTAACATAATAATGAAGGAATTTCTGTTATCTGTCCTGGCACCTAGCACATTAGGTTGTGCCCCAGGGAGTCCAGAAAAAGGGGAGTTACAAGTTACCCAGACATTTCAAGGGTATGTTATCATAGATGCAAAAAGGCAGACAGGCTCAGTTAAGGTAAAGGTTGACCTTGTCAGTGTAGATACCAGCCTAGGACATAAGTACCCACCATAACTGCTTTTAGTTAAAGTTTCATTTCAGACCATCCTTTGTGGCTACTTTAGGTCTCTGAGTTTGTAAGACCACCATGCAGGCCTCCCCTGAGCTTGCCAGGTTAGCATGTGGCCCCTTTCATCCACACTCCTCTTCCCCTAGAGAAATGGCACAATCCAAAGTAAATTTGTTTCACCTTGTTGCCACAAAAAAATGTAGAGTGGAAAGAAAAAAGGAAGGAAGGAAGGAGAGAAGGGAGGAAGGAAGGAAGGAAGGGAGGAAGGAGGTGGGCGTAGAAAGAAAGAAGTTTCTTTTATTCTCCATGTGGAAATTAAATGGCAAAATCCCCTCCCACATTTGTTTTGAAATTTACCACCCTATTGTCCCCATTTTATGAATTAGTACATGAGCTTTGGAGACTCCCAAGTTGACCAGGCTCCATGCCAGGGGGGCACCCAGCCTGCTGCTCACAGCCCCTGCTTGTTTCTGCATCAGGCCTCACCCCCACTTCCCACTCCCCGGGAGACAGCTTCTTGCCTCCTGGACACTTTCCTTGCAGTTTTGGGGAACAGGGCTATCTCAAGTTTGAGGGGTGCAATTACCCGGGGGTTACAAAAACAGGGGTTTGCTGCACACAGTTCTTCTTTAACTATATAATCATTATTAGTGGAGAATAGAGACAAATAACAACTCTTTAATTTGTCCTAACAGTTTTTTAAAAAAAATAATTAAAACGGCATTTTGTTAGCACACGTTATGCCAAAATTTCAGACTTAGGATAACTTCATGCAAAACAGCAAACAATAAAATGAGGTGACTTTGATCACACAGATGTGGGTTTGGGACAGGGGACATGACCTTTGCAATCTTTTGTCAGCCTCGGTAGTGTACTTTATTCCTTTGCTTTGTTTTGGGTGCATTGTATTGAATAAACCACAACATTTTAAAAATACCTCATCTTGCAATTTTAGATACTCTCCAGTTAAACTCAAGCCTGAAATTTGGAAGAGGAGTAGCAGGAAGTGTTTGTTTCAAAGTTGAATCTGTAATACCTTCTAGATTGTTTTTCTATTCACTTCTGATTGCCTAACTGACCATTATCCCAGGACTAGAATGTGTGTGACCAATATGCCTAGGACTTGTCGGATGTTTGCATGGGGAGGCTTGCATCTTCTTTATTTTTTTTTAAATCATCGTAATCATTTTTTGTGGCAGTAAGTATACTCACAATGTTGTGCAACCATCCCTGCCACCCCCTACTTTGGTTTTAAAGTTATTTCCAAGGGTCTATGCCTTGTTGCTTTGAAAAGGACACATGTATAATCAGTCATTCTCTTCAAGTCCCACTTCTGTAATAGTCTTGTTATTAATACTTCAATTCATCTTAATCCTAACTCTGAATAATCTAATTTAAGTTGGATTTGTTTTTTTCCTTAAGGCTAGAATTCTTCTAGACTGTCCTGTCCTGGTGGTGTTTCCAGAAGATTCAGAACCCTTAGAAATGCTGGAAATTGGAACTTTCAGACGTGACCTAATTCCTCCCTAGTGTCTTCAAGACTTTAAATAGCTCCCTACCCTCATTCTTTAGTTAGTGTCTTCCCTGAGCTAATACTAATGACCTGAAATAGCATAATCACAGCACCTTCTTTGTGAGGAAAGCAAGAACATTCACTCCTAAGACATCCTTTTGCTTTATTTGAATCAGAACAGAAAAAAAAAAAAAATAGAGGATCAACTGCATCTTTTCTTATATATACACAATAAATAACAATTGCTCATTAAAATGTCCCATTTTGCTAAAATGATCCTCACAATAGCCCTAGGAGGATATTGTTATCATCTCCACTGTACAGATGATAAGATGGAAGCTCAGAGAGGTTAAGCAACATGTTTCAGAACACACAGCTAGGTAAGTACAGAGCTGGACACAAACCCAGGCAGTATGCTCCAGAACTCACACCTAACCACAGAACGACAGTGCCTGCCTATGAAGGATGGCTTCTCCTGGCATCACCATGATTTCTTTCTAGAACTCCAGCTTCAGGGGAAAATATTGTCATACCAGAGAGACACACGTGCACTGGGAGCTGGAGTCCTGGGTGCTTATTCTAGTATTTTCTCTCTCTTCCTGTGTGATTTGGACACACCCCATAGCTCTTCTGGGTCTTACTTTCTTTATGAAACAAGGGCATTGTGAGTGATTGCCATTAAGAGAGCTGAATCTGAGGACTGGTAGAACAAGGGGCATAGTTGGGTGAGGACAGGGCCAGTTACACAGATTGGATGGCCCAGGGCAAAATGAAAATACAGGGTCTTTTATTCAAAAATTAGAGGCCAGATTCGTATACCGGTGGGGGTCCTTAGGCTGGCCTGTGCCCTCTTGCAATCCGGGACCCCTCAGGGGATGTTGGATAGTTGGTTTCAGCCTGATCCCCGCAGGCCCAATCCAGACTGGAGGGAGCCTGATCCTGTGCGTTGAGCAGCTGTTCCCTGGTGGTGAGTTCGAGTCATAGCAAAGGGTCGACCAGTCGTTTGGTCCCTTAGGCTTTTATATATATAGATACTAAGAAGGTAAGACAGTGACTGCAGAGCATTCACCAAGGTGTAGCATCTTTCTGAGGGTGGGTCTTGTATGACTGTGTGGTCACCCATGAAGCCAGCCTAGGGGGAGAGTGAGTACATATAAGTGTGTGTGTGGGTGAGTGTGTGTGTTGTGTCCCCTATCCACAGAAGAAACTGTGGCAGGTTTTCCGTTGAGAGAGTCTGGTCCAGAAGCTGACACTTAGATGACTCTTGGAGTCTTTATTATGGGACAACTTAGCTCTGGGCAGGCCCTGAGATTTCAGCGAGATCCGTATCCTATTGGCAGGAGTTGGGGTGCAATCAGTGCCTGGGAGAGGACAGAAGCAGAGAAACATACTAAAACTGAGAACCAGCTTTGAGATGTTCATAACTCTCTCATTTCATGAAGAAATCAGGATCCAGAAGAGCTATGGTATGTCCAGGCCATATAAGAAGATAGAGAAAGTACTAGAACAAGAACCCAAGTCTCCAGCTCCCAGTTCATTGAGTCTTTCTTGTCTGTGACACAAATCTGTCCCCTAAAGCCAGAGTTCTAAGGAGGAGTCAAGATGGTACCACAGGACAAGCTGTTATTTTTTTAAAATTTATTTTTATGTTACAAACTAGAGGCCTGGTGCACGGAATTAATGTATGGGGGAGGGAGGATGGAGTCTCTCAGCCTGGCCTGAACCCTCTTACAATCTTGGACCCCATTGTTTAACCAGCAGTCAGACACTCCTCATGCATTCTGGGACCACTGGTTCTTAACTGCTCGCCTGCCTGTCTGATCTCCCCTAACCATTCTACTGCTTGCCTGATCACCCCTAACCACTCTGTCTGTCTGCCTGATCACCTCTAACTTCTCACCTGCCTGCCTGATCACCCTTAACCACTCTGCTTGCCTGCCTGACTGCCCCTAACTGCTCGCCTGCTTGCCTGATTGCCCATAACCACCTCTGCCTCAGCCCCTGCCACTATGGCTTCATCCAGAAGGACATTCAGAATGACGTCTGGCAGGTCATTCAGCTGTTCAGTCTAATAGCATGTTGTGCTTTTATTATTATAGATTATTATAGATGTTCCTATTTTCCCCCTTTGCTCCACTCCACCCGGCTCCCGCCCTGCTCCAGGCCTTTACCACATTATTGTCTGTGTCCATGGGATATGCATATACTTGTATCAATTCTTTGGTTAATCTCTCCCCGCCTTACTCCTCAGCCCTCTTCCCTCTATCAGTCTGTTCCATGCTTCCATGTCTCTGGATCTACTTGTAAAAAGAAGGATCTCTTACCCTTTGAGACAGCATGGAGGGACCTGGAGAGTATTGTGCTAAATGAAATAAGCCAGTCAGAGAAAGACAAGTATCACATGATCTCACTTACATGTGAAATCTAATGAACAAAATAAACTGGCCAACAAAATAGGTCCAGAACAAAAGAGGACAACCTGTGCTTAAGCTGAAGCTACTGTACTCAGAGGTTAGGTGTGGGCTCTGTGTTTGTGTCCCAACTCTGCATTTACCTAGCTGTGTGACCTGGAGCAGGTTGTTTCACCTCTCTGTGCTGCTAGCTCATGTATTTAACATTCCCCTCCTGGGGATGTTGTGAGGATCATAATGATTAATGCACATAGAGGACTTAAAAGAAATATTTGAGAAGTATTTGTGTTCCCCTAGAATTTACCATATTTTTCCATGTATAAGGTGCCCCCATGTATAAGATGCTCCCCACTTTTCCAACCCAAAATTAAGAAATCAATATTTTAAACATTTTGCTAGTTTTCCTCTTAAGGCCTCTTTTTTTGGCATCTTAAGGAGCTGTTTTACCTCTTTTCTCCACTGTCTGATCATACATTCAGTAGGAGGAGGTCCAAATTGTCTCTCTGCAGCTCTATTTCCATGCTCTTCTGCATAGCTGATTACATTCAATTTGAATTTTGTGGAGTAAGACAATCACCAGTATTTATCTTTTCATTTTTTTGACATCTTTATGGGCTAGGAACGTTCTGGTCCCTGTTGCATCTGCACATTCTCCACCTCCATTTCCAATTACGGCATCAGCTGATGTCGGTAACAATCAGGCTCGTGATTGGGGAAGCCTGTTTGACAAGGTATGGATAGCTATGCACCCGTGAGGCTCCCTCCTGGGCTGACTTCCATGTATGAGACGCCCCTCAATTTTCAGTCTAATGATTTTAGAAAAAAATAGTATATTATACACAGAAAAATACAGTATATGTTGACATCCTAACCCCCAACATGGTGGTTTTAGGAGGTAGACGCTTTGGGAGATTATTAGTTGTAGGTGAGCTCTCAAGGGTGAGGCTCCCAAGATGGCTTGGTGTCCTTAACAGAAGAGGAAGGGACAGAGTTGTTAGGGTATCCCCCTTCCCTGTCATGTGAGGACACAGGGAGAAGGTGGCAGTCTGAGAAGCAGGCAGAAGGATCTCTTCAGACACTGAATCAGCCGGCACCTGGATTTTGGACTTCCCAGTCTCCAGAAGAGAGAAATAAGCCTGGAGTCTTTTAAAAATATATATATTTTATTGATTTTTTACAGAGAAGAAGGGAGAGGGAGAGAGATTTAGAAACATCAATGAGAGAGAAACATTGATCAGCTGTCTCTAGCACACCCCCTACTGGGGATGTGCCCGCAACCAAGGTACATGCCCTTGACCAAAATCGAACCCGGGACCTTTCAGTGTGCAGGCTGACGCTCTATCCACTGAGCCAAACCAGTTAGAGCAAGCTTCTAGTCTTTTGTTATAACAGCCCACGCTGACTGACTAAGCTGGTAAGCGTTAGCTGTTATTATTTGGAGACAAATAGACTGGCTTAGTCTTTCATAGCAAGTTACCCAGCTTCTCCAAGCCATTGTTCCCTATACTGTTATGTGCCCCTTAGCGACAGGGATGCGTTCTGAGAAGTGCAGTGTTAGGAAACGTCATTGTGCGAACATCACGGAGTGCACTTGCACAGCCGAGATGGTATAGCCTTTTGCACACCGAGGTTGTATGGTGCAGCCTACTGTTCCTAGGCTACAAGCCAGACAGCATGTTGCTATACAAAACCCCCACAGGATTGCATACTAGTAAAGCACAGGAGGAAATGATGCCGTCAAGTGCCCTGGCAAACTCTCCATGAGGCTGCTACGGGCGTAAGAGCTCATTGTTTTACAGAAAACTTCTTGTTTATAAGCAGAAAGCATACACTCTAAAATAAAGATAGAAAGTAGAGTACAGTAAGCGCATCTACAGTAACATTGGTGCTTATTATCATTCTCAGGTGTTAAGTCCTGGCGCATAATTGCATGCGTTATACTTTTATACGACTGGCAGCGCAGCAGGCTCTTCACCAGCCTCACCACAAACACGTGAGGACTGGGCTGTGATGTCACCAGGCGGTGGGGACTTTTCAGCTCCAGTATAATCTTGTGGGACCACGGTCAGGTATGTGATCTGTGGTTGACTCAATGTCCTTCTGCAGCGCATGATTGTATTTAAAACGAAACAATAGTCTGTAACTTCCAGAGCCGCTGGCAGAGAGCTTGGCAGACGAGGGCAGCTGAATAAACAGTAGTTTTTTAACAATATTAGCTGTTATATAGAACCCCAAGTTCTAGAAACAACTAATGGTTTACAAAGAGAACCTACCTTTCATTACACAGAGGCTACAATGAGGACCTGAGGTCCCTCCCCTCCAGGCAGCTTTCTGAGGGGTCACCCTCCCTTGAGGCTCATAAACCAGGACAGTGAGCTGCTGGGTTGAGTCTCCCCAATAAGTTGTTCACCCCTAAGGCCACCAAACACATCTCATTTCCAAAATGCTTGTTAATCACCAACTTTAAAGTCCATCAGACAAGCAGGAGGAAAATAAAGGCAATGCAACCACACAAAAACCAAACCTGTGGCATCTCGTAGGATCAAGGCAGGAATGACTGTGTTTTATAACACATAGCATATAGCAGATAACATATAACATATAACATGCCGTGGGCTGTACACACAGACCTGGGTCCAACTTCCTGAGGTGTCCTTGTTTGGTCACAGGGAAATTGGGGGAGGGGACAGCTGGAGCAGTGTTTGCAAAATGACCTTGAAACCCGTCAGGGAAACCCCGCTTGACAATCAGGCCTAATATGTGTAAAATTAAAAAGCAATCAGTGGCTCTTAATTCAATTCAAGGCTATTAAAAAAAGGACTCAAAAATAATACTAAGGATGAAGTAACAGTTTCCAGGCTGGTTAGAAAAGGAGGTAAGAGTATTGTGAGCGAGACAGGAAAAAACCCCAAACAAATCAAACAACCTCAATTAAAATCATTTTCCTCTGTTGGGAGATGTGACTTTCAAACAATGACCCTCACATCCTGCTTATAGCAGCGGTTAGAAATAGCATTCAGCGCTTTTGTTTTAGTCTCTCCTGGGCATAGGCTATGATACCAACCACCTTTGTACATGGAGCAACTCCATCCTAAGAAAAGGGACGCTGGGAATTCAGAGTGGCTAAATAATGGAGAAATGGGAGGGTCCCCCTCGAGCTCCCAGCACAGTCTGGAAGGTTCATTCTGCTGGCCTTGTGTCTTCCTCCCCCTCCCTTCCATAATCTCACTGTTCCACCCGCCTGCGTTGTCCAGACCCTGTGTTCTCGGCACTGGAGAGAGGCAGAAAGGAGAAAGCTCCGTTTCGGAGACTCCGCTACGCAGTCTCAAGCAACTTGTGTCACTCTTCTGTTTGCTGGGACTGAATAGAAAATAATTGCTGCTAACCAGGGAGCAAAAGAGGCAAACGTAACCTTGAAACTCCTAAAAGAAATTTCATTTAAAACTTAATGCGAGTGTTACCAGTCTACTGGAAGTCTCATTTCACTTTAAACACAGAGTCCAAAGTTTTCATTGCAGCCTGTTTCATGAACACAGGTAAACAAAGTGCAGCACAAGAATAATGCGTTAGTAGTTCCCCTGTGTAACAGGGAGCTCCAATTCTGCTTCAGTGGGTGGTGAATAATTAATTTAACACTTAGCTGCCAATCACTAGTTCAGGAGAATTACCAGTTCTGACCTAGTACTATGTCTACAAGGCAGTGGTTCTCTGAGTGCTGTCCCCAGACCAGCAGCGTCAGTATCATCTGGGAAGTTGTCAGAAATGCACATTCTCAGGTCCCTGATCCACTGAATTTGAAACTTAGGGAGCAGGGCCCCGAAAATGTGTTTTGACGGCCATGTGGGGAATTTTAAGGGTTTTTTTTTTTTTTTTTTTTTTATAATTTCAGCATTTTTAGCCTGTTACATTTTAATGAACTGTTATGCTCGGTAAAACTTAGTAAACAACCCTCTGGTAATTTAAAATATATATTTATACATTGAGTTTCAGGTATAATTCCCTGAACTGGAACTCCATGTCACAATAGCCCTTTAACTTGATAGAATTGGAAACTGTTTTCCCAATAGCGTCTTTTAAAACGTTCTATTTTTCACAAAGACGTGAGGTTTGAAATAAAGGAGAACAAAGTACCATCCGTCTGCAGACAGCCCTACCAGTGTGGCTCAGCGGCTGAACTTTGATCCAGGAGATTACAGTTTGCTTCCTGGTCAGGGCACATGCAGGGGGTGTGCAAGAGGCAGCCAATCGATGACTCTCATCATTGATGTTTCCATCTCTCTCTCCCTCTCCCTTTCCCTTCCTCTCTGAAATCAATAAGAGTGTATTTTAAAAAAACAGTCTACAGACCGGCTGATGGATAGATTATTGACAGTATTTCCCTCCTGGGCAGTCAGTGTGCCTTTTAAGCCGCGAGTGTACATTCTGTACACAGGAGTCTCAGGATAAAGATGAGCTAAGCCATTATAGGAATGTTCCTCTCCAGGAACGGCTTAAACACTTAAATGCTTCAGGATGTCTGTCAGTGCACCTGGCTTTTAGAGGCCCGGTCATTTGAAGAAGGGAGCAGGGTGTGCGGGGCGCATGACAGTCAGATGAGCACACCTCATTCCAGTTCATTAACATCGTGCTGGTATCAGTCACGGGAGGAGAATTGACACCATGGAAATTGGCAAGTGCACTAAGTGAGGACTTAAAAAATTTTGTTTTGAGAGCTGGTTTACCAGCACAGCACTGGATTTAGGAGAACACAGAGCTGCCAGGTAGGCCTTACTGACTGAGCTCATCTCCACTGAGATAGCAGTTTTTTGAAATACTATTTATTTTAGGATCAAAATTCACCTTTACGCTTGTCAGGATGGTACCTACACTGGGATACAAAGCAAACCTGTTGGAAGATTTCTTTATGCAACTCGATCATAGCTGACCTTGCTCCTGCAATGACGTTTCGACGAGGCACCCAAAACCTTTTTGCTGGGGATCATCTGGGTGTCGGCCAGGCACTTCTGTCTTTGTCTTCTAGATGCTCAGAGCTGGTCTGCTCGGCCATTCCTGGATGACTCCCTCTGTCCCCTTTGGCCTCTTTCTCCTTTGTCGTCTATTCCAATGTCACCTGGAGAACCAGAGGTTTCAGTGAGAGGGCGATTCCCTTTTCAATGTCTAAAGTTAATGTTTACTAAGCGCATATACTCTGCTCCAGGTACTATGTGAATAACTCGGCCTCATTTAGTATTTACAGAAGCTCCAACACGTAGGCACTATCAGTGAGGAAACTGAGAGGTAACTAAAAGCCAAGATCACAGAAAGTTTGAACTTGGTGTGTCTGACTGCTATCCTTCTCCCACATAGGCCTGAGTCACAGACATCAAACTCCACTTGGAATTAATCTTGTGCCTCGTTCTTTCTTCCTTTGGGCTGTATTATCTCCCTGGAGCCCTGGGTCTCTCGTGCAAACAGACAGCTGCTGGGTCTGCCTCAGCAGGTCAGCAGATGTGCTCATGTCTCCATCCCAAGATTGGACATACTTAGGCTCCAGACAGACAGCCTCCCCCACCCCAAGAAGTCAATCAGTGTTTTACAAAGTGCTTACTCCAGTGATTTTACTTCATCATCATCCACCGAGCTTTAAAAGCATAGAGATGCTTTGGGCTCTGACCCAGAAATTCTGATTTTTTGATTAAGGAGTAAGG